>WAAF01007950.1:0-22072 GCA_013400475.1 Tricholaema leucomelas
TTCTATGATTCTATGATTCTATGATTTTCCAGCCATGTAATAACATCAGGTTATCTGTGCTTGAATAATTACAGTGAGCCTTTGGTCAATGAAATCTGTATAAAGTCACAATGGCAGGATGATCACATTATCCCTAAACTGTTTCTTATAGATAAGCACAATTTGGTTGTGTGTCTGCTCGAAAAGATGAACCAACAACACTGCCACCCAGTCTCTTATTTGTTGCTGCTGTGGAAAATAGCTGGCCTAGGCATGCTGAGTAATTTTTAAGACTTGGCTTCTCTCCCAACATAAGTTGTCTCTGCTCCATTGCACACTTCCAGTTTCAGAGCAACTCAATTTTTATTTTTCAATTTTCCCTTTTGACTCGTGATTTTGCTGCTCAGCTCTCATGACCTTTAACAGGTGAGCATTGCAAGATACTGATTTGTGACAGCTTTTGGAAAACACTGTAAGGACGTGTGAACTGAGATGCTGATGACATCCTCTTCCAATGCTATTAATGCATCTTCCAGGATCCGAGCTTTCAGCTACACTTGTTCTACAGTACAGTTGGGATTTTCTCTAGGCATTCTCTGAAGTTTGGAAAAGTCCTCAGTGTTATGAATTATGCAAAATTAATAATCGATATTAATCTTGATATCCAAGCAAAGATTGTTAATAACTATGAAAACAGTTTGTTAACATTAAATCTCGCCAGAAAAGTTATTTTGAAGGTTTGACATATGCACACAGGGAACAGACAAAACTAGAACACTTTAAGAATTAACTAGCAAATGCAAACATTATACTGGAAAGAGGTTCTTAGTTTCAGTTATACCTCTTACCCACCAGGAGACCTGAGAGGCTCCTTTCTGTTACTAGGGCAGAAAGGCACAACAGAATCTAGTTACAGATATTCTTAGAAAGAGGCTTTAAATACTTACTGACAAAATTATCCTCTGACTTGTGGGACTAGCTACAGCTTCAAACAGTACCCAAACACTTGAAGAGGGTTCTGTCAATGTCTTGTGAGCCACTGAGGCTTCTGATACTTCCCAGGGCTCACAGGGTGCTGAGGAAAGTTGGCAGAAGATCTCTGACCTTATCTTGGCTCCTCTGGATGGTCTGTGTATCTCCAGGACTTCCCCTCTTGTCAGGAGACTTTCAGGTGAAGGCAGGATGTCTTGCAATGTGCAGTCTCAGCACAATGTCATGCTGACTATGCAGGCCTATTGCATGGAGGCATTTAGAGCCTGTTCCTGGTGAACTTGAGGCAGGCAGTTTCCAGGCAGTTTTGAATGCAATAAGGCAGAACTCTGTGAGAAGTGAGGCAGAACACTGCCAGAAGCAGGGAGCAATTGCAGCAGGCAATCACGAATACAATGGCAGAGGATGTTTTGCTACCTGCTCATCTCTTTTTATCAATACAGCCTGAGACTAATGGGCCTTTGGACACAGACTAGCCAATCAGAACGGCAGTTATGCAAGCCCGACCATGTTAGGTGAAACCATAGGCTTGCTTCACAATTTTGGGAAAAACATAGGCCTTGCATGAGGCAGGCACAAGCCAAGTGTATGCACCTTGTTTACCACAGGATGCAAACAGGAGCTAAACAAGTTTGGGCAAGCCAGGTTTCTTAGGCTCCAGGTACTTCGTCCTCTTTCCCACGGTTGCTTCTCCCCATAACAGAGAGAGGGAGAGCAGAAGAACGTGTCTGGTCAAGCCAGGACACGTGCAAGCCTATTTTGGCCTGTTTAGGCTTGACACTTAGGGAAGAGTAGGGATGTCACGGAAATACTAAAATGATTGTGTTTGGCTATAAGGAATCCTTTAAAGATTAGTCATAGACTGCCATTTCCCTTCCCAATCCCAGATAACTGCTCTCAAACCAGTAAAATGAATTATGGTTTTAAGGTCATGCTAGGCTCATCACTTGAGCCTTGGTCAGGGGCTGTGGTGAAATGCCGGGAAGCTTTTCTTGTGAGGGTTGGGTCCGGCAATACCGACAGGGTCCAGGCCCCAGGGAGGAGGGGAGCAAGAAACAACAACACTCAATATGAGTTGATAGAATAGACTCCAACGTTTATTTGCAGCACAGCACAATTTATACCATCTGGCAGGCAACTGCCAGCATGGTTCTGTCGGATTGGCATAGAGTTATGTGCAAGGTACAGATAGGTCACTCTGTATCAAAACAATCCCTGGTGTCCACCCCTGCAGGATGGCAAGCTCAGCCCCCTGCAGCTGTGTGTGGGTGCTCATTATTTACAACTTGGTTTCCTGGGCCTGAGACAGCCCAAGGACAGTTCCCAGCATGGGCTCTGATGTTTACCAGCTCATGCCTGCTAGGGAGAAAATTTTCCCACAGTGAAAAAGGTGGTCTCCTTTTGCTTCTTGGATCTATATTTGTTTCCACAAATCCATGGTCACAGTACATAGTGCAGCTGTAGTTCTGAAGTGGGGTGTGTTTGATACTCTCAATCTCACTTATAACTAAAGAAATATTTCAAGTGACAGAAGACTGTGCAACCCTTTCCCCAGACTACAGGCAAAGGCTATATTGTCTTTGCAGTAAGACAGTTTTCTACTCGTTAGCCAGAAAATCCTCAATCTTAAATGGCTTTACACTGGCAGAGCCCTACAAAGAGATACTCTGCAGAAAACAGTCAGTCCCAAAGTGTACTAGAAATCAGGGTGCCAAGGTTCCACAGGAAACTCCTCAGAATGTCAAGCAAATACTTCTTGTCTGAGACTCCCTCTAACTCCCTGGCCCCAAACCTGCCATGCTACTATTCCTTGAGCATACGTGTCACCATTTTATCTATTGACGTGCCCAATTATACAGCGTGGTGCAGCATTAATCAGGACACCTCTGACAATTTTGGTGTCCTGCATAGTTTTTTCAAGATCATGGCCCGGGTTATAAATCTTTAGTTGGATGTTTACTCATGTCTATACCATCATTAGATGTAACATCCATTCCCAAGCACTGGCAGCAGCATTAAACAGGGCTGAATGAAACAGGCTCAGAAAGCGCTCAAGGTTTTGGCATGATCTTTGGATCCTCCCTAGTCCCAGAGGGATTGAGAAGTCCCTCAGACACCTATTCCACTGTCTCCTGGAACTATGAACTTACCATGCACTTCTGCATGCATCCCTGCATAGACCTGACAATAAGTGCACAGGCATTTTTGATAGTGAGTGTGATTCAACAGGTAGTGAGGGCACACTATTGGCATGGATTACGTGGTTCAATTTAACCATTAATTGAACAGAGGTAGTACTTTCAGTAAAAGGTATAAGCACAAGCATGTGGTTAGTCTGCATGTGAAATGACTGAAATTGATGATTGTTTTCACTCCTTGCTTCTAGGACAAAGCAATTCAGAAAAAGAATGCTGAAGCTGAAAGCCTTAGGAGTGTAAAGAGCCTATGGCTTTATACCTGCATTTAAAATTTGCTATAGGCACAATTTTAGAAGAGATTGCTGAGGGGAAAGAGAGAGAAGGAAAGAAAAGGAGAAAATGTGCAGTTGAGCATGTGCCCTTTGCCCACAGGAGCATTTTTTTAGGGTCAATTCCTGAATCAAAAGCTAAATTCCAAAAGTATTTAAGTTATTCTTAAGTGACCCAGAACAGTGAGTGGCCCTCCCAGAAGCATCTATCTTTGCCAATTCAGTCAAAATCTACAGAGAAAGGAGTTTCTCTATTGACTGCCAATTCAATGTATTTTTAAAAGACTTTCAGTAATTTTCAGCTTTATTTTTTCTTATTTTCTCGTTGTGGTTTTAATAGAGGTCATTCCTGTGAGAGGATGCTTAACTGAGAATAGCAGTGAGATAATGAAAGAGGCCATTTGTCACATCTCTTGTCACATGGTGCTGCTTCCTTTGATGTGATTTCCTAGAGAGAAGATAGGCTGCCCTTCTTTCATGCTTTTCCAGCTCTGCTCATACTGCAAAGAACAGGGCCATTTTATGTAGTCAAGAAGCAGAACAACCCCTTGCTGCTGCTTGAAGTCGTGCCCAAGCCTGATCAGCATATCAGACTATGAGTTGCTTGTATGCAGGAGCTTGAAGCAGTGTTGCTGTCACAACTGTCAGTGAATCTGTGAGGTGAGTTACTAAAATCTGGATAACTCTGGCCACAGTATTCCCCTAGATATTCTGTTTTCTCCCCTAAACTGCAGGTTGCCCTGATAGTGGAATCTAAATGCAGTTGCTTTTCATGACACTAGATGAAGGAGTATTGTGTGGCAACTAAATGATGGACACAGGAAGGTCAAAGATAGGTTTTGCATTATGTTATTTATATCAGTGCTTGGAAAAAAAAGCCTTGTGAGCTGAGAAACACGAATGACATTAAAGGCATGCATTAAAGATTGTTGAAATCAATGAGTAGGACTCCATTGACTTCTGTAAGCTCCAGAACAGATCTGAACAGCCATCACATGGTCACTTTGTGTGGATTCTCTTTATATCTTTTTAAACCCCCTATCATGTCAAATGCAACGCTTGTGGAAGAAATAACAGAGATTTTACAATCCTTTCCCACATCTCCTGGATTCCCCCCCCTGCCTTTTCTTGTTTATGGATTTTTTTCAATGTGTCCAAAAGAACACAGGTTTCATCAGGAGGTTTAATCAGTTGGAAAAAAAAACAGGCATCCAAAAGTGGAAAGATTTGCTTTGTACAACACAGTTGTCTAATTAAGTGCATGGTGGAATGGTAAAAACAGTAATCTTGGGAATGTATCATTAGGTGCACAGAAGACCTGAGCATGGGTATCTTTATTTCCCTATAGGTTCCCTATAGCTTAACTGTGCACTGTCTGGTGCCAGTGCTGCTTAGCTGAAAACCCTCTGTTCTTATCAGGAAGGCTTCATACCATAATTAGGGATGAATACAACCCTAAGGCACCAAGAAGAATTGTGCTTGTTAAAGGTGTTGAACTTCTGGCAATAAGCTAGGTGAAATTCTCTTTCTTGACATGGGATAGCAGAAACAACTAATAAGACTGACCCCTTGCTCTTAGACAGAATTTTTCATAATGAAATTTTGAAGTGTTTTGAAAATAAATCTTGTTTATCCACTGGGAAGCCAACACAGAGACTAATGATGTGACTGGGCCTGAGTCTAGCCAATAACCTGACTCGGCAGGTCTGAGGTTATAACTCAGGTCTTCCCAGTTGCAGGGCAGAAGCCTTTAAGCCACTCTGCAATGAAAGTGAAAGAGCATAGAGTGATCACTTGGAGATGGAGAAATTACTTCTTGGTGTCTCAGAATTGCTTATATGAGTGTGTATATATTGTGCATGCATATATCTACACAAGCTATTACCTCGGAATAACACTGAAGAAATACTCTTCAGACACATATGTTCCATTATTACCATTCTTGGATAGAACTGCCTTATGTGAGCTGCGCTGCTGTGCTCATGAAACATCCCACTGAATTCAGTTAAGATTTTTAGAATTGACTGTGCTGTTGGCTGTCCAATGAATTTAATGAAACACATGAGATAGTCTGAAAAATCATAGGGAAACCACATCCCATTTTCCCTTTACAACCAGAGACTGTCAATTGCTATCTCCAATGCAGAAGGAGCTAAGAGAAAGCACCATACATTGAAAGCACACAAGTCATCCTTCTTTTCCCAAAGAGCTGAATGGGAAAAAAAGTAGCAGTAGTCAATGGGTTAATGAATCACAGAATAATTCCTGTCACTTCCACTGACAGAATAAATGAAGATTAAATTCCTTTGGAGAATCATGATTTTCATTAAATTTATGAACTTCAAGACCGATAAATTCTAATCTCCAATGTCTTTACATTATTCCAAAGCCTTTTGATGGGATAGAGCCCTTACAAGCAGTCAATGAAGTGATTATATTAGATAAATTAGGAAGAGGACAATGATCTCCTGCACACCATCCATGGCAGGGCTCTTGTGGACTGGATTATCCTTTGGATGCACAAATGGGGTCAGTAGCAGGTAAATTAAATGACGGGCTGCCAGAGGAGTTAATAACTATAACTCCCAGCCCAGATGCAGAATCCTCTAAAGGAGTAGCCTGGTGCACTCATTAGTTACTTGACTTCTTTCCAAAATCCTCAGCAGTGACAGCGTCACTACATGGTCAAAAGAAGGGCAAAAGTGAGTGTGATGGTTTGGATGTCCCCCACCCCCCACACTTTAGAAATCACCCAGACTAGGCTCAGCCAGCTCTGGAAAATTGAATGAAGCTTTTATTTACAGCTGGCACAATTTACAAGCAGATATTTACAGTATATACAGTTATATACAGAAATATACAAGGTGAAAGTAATACAGAAACACAACTCCCCTCCCAGAAACCTGAGTCCCCAGGAGGGGCTGTCAAGCACCCCCTCACCTTCCCCCTACCCCTCTCAACCTTACCCCAGTCCCAAGGAAGAATGGAGGTTCGGCCAAGAGTATTAAGAAGCAAAGGTGAATCAGCCACAAAAGCAAATGGAGGTGAGGTTAGAAAGCAAGATGGAGTCCAGCCAGCAGCCTCCACTCCCCAGCAGGCAAAGAGCCGAGTGCACAGCCCAGAGCCAAGTGCCCAAGCAAAGTGCAGAGCAAAGTGACTTTATCTAATGTTTTGCTTTTGCTTTCTACACATCTCAGCAAGACTGTGAGGGAAGTAGACCTCGCCATTGTTTTTCATTTCTCATCCTATGATCTAATTCTTGTCACCAAAACATTCTAGCTAGGCTCAAACTAGCACAGTGAGAGATGGGAGATTCACATAGCTCACTTCAGCAGTCACATTTCTCTGATGGATTAAAAAATCCTGAAAAATAATAATTAACTGCAAATCCCTCTGGCCTTTTACAACTGAATCCAGGCATTGCTGCTTCAGCAGATCAGGAAGCCCTCACACCTCCTAAAAAGTGTGCTATGGGCAGCTTCCTCTGCAGAGTCTTTCTCAGGGTGAGACTATAGAAAGATATTTGCAAAGCTTCCCTGGAAACTCAGGGCAAAGGATGTGTAAATGAAGAGAAAGAATCCATCATTTTTCTGGTCTGACTCAATTATTGGTATCAACCTTCCAATTTCTCACAATCAGTTTCTGTAAAAAAAGAAAAAAAAAGAATCCCTATCTATTTTCTTTCTCTTTGTGCTATCATTTTGGCCTAAACAAAAAGAAAGGATCATTTTACTTGCTTTTACTGTGCCTGCAATGAAGCTAGTAAAAAACTTTAAAATAAAACTCTTGAACTGCTAGCCGTAACTTTTAATCATTTATTCCATCCTTTTCATGAGCACTATTTCTACATGGACTTCCCACAAAAAAAGCTACACTTTTGAGGATCTCACTCAAGTTTCTTTGGACTAGCTGAGCAGAGAGACGTGCACAAAGGTCAGCCAAGCCCAAATAACTGGAGAAGCAGTGACCTCAGGCAAGGGACAGGATGGAGCTGCACAAACCTCTCTATAAATGCAAATGGGAAATGACTCTGCAGTTATATGAGAGACTTGGAAATGAAGAGGCACTTTCTAATCTAGAGCTTCAGGTGTGCTTTTCAGTCCTCAAATGATCTGAGATGATGAAAATTTTTCTATTAAAAAGCAACTTGGGAAAACAACCTATAACTCAGAGAGAAAGGGTGACAGCAGCAAAGACAGCATCATGCTATGTGGCAACATGTGACATTTGGGACATTAAGCCCCAAGCACACTGTAAGCCTTATCTCGAGACAACAATACAGTGAGGCAGCATGTCTGTTATTGGCAGGGCTATGAGAATCTTCCTTTATAGTTGCATAGCTTTTGAAGCAGCAAAGTAATGTGAATTTGCTGGTGGATTGCAGATTCAGAAAGAATCCTATTCTGTATCAAATAAGGCTTCCTGCAACACCTTGGAATTTCTCTAGTGGTGCCTTACTTAATCACTGCCCAAAGCCAACTTCAATTGCTTCAAGAGGGAATTGCCTGCTGGATCAAAGCAGTGGTTCACCTAATCCTGTGTCCTACCTCTAACAGTGACTGTCTGCTTCAGAGAAAAGAAGGGAAAAACTCTTCAGCAGGCAACTGTAACAATACTTTCCTCAGAAAGCTGATAAGATCATAGCTAGAGATTGTTTGACTGACAGTGAGGTGACAATAAATACAGTTAAAAAGACAAAAGGAGTATCAACATAAATGGAAGAACCTTAATTTAGAGATGGTGTGAAAGGATGTAGGAGGAAAGAGAGATAATGAAGAAACACATGGAGAGGGATACGCTACCAGGGGTCATTTTAGTGGTGTGAATACTCCCTTTAGCATTGTTATCAAGACAACAGATGGTAAACCATCAACAAAACGTGAAGAAATCAAATAACCTTCACATCTCAATTGAGGTTGTATCTGTAGTAGCTGGCTTTTAACAAGCAGTGGAAATTAACAGTGCCAGGGTGTACTAGTGTATATTTTCTTTCTCCTCTTTATCCTTTCTGTAGATTGTTATGACAGGTAAATTAATTTCACTCAGGGAAGTATCACTACCTGGAGCAGATAGAAAGATCAATGCACTGAACTAAGGTGGAACTACTGAAGAGAAGCATACAAAAAAAATCCCCATATGAGTTTAGCTTTGTACCTAAACCATACTAATTAGTGAGACTGGAAACGTCAGCACATTGTTTGGACCCCCTCTTGAGCCCCTCATCTCTGATTAGCAGAGGTTGAAGACTGGGGGCCTTCTTGGTTTCTGTGAGAAGCTCATGAGTCAGTGCACAGCCTGGATCAAGGTTCCACTTCAAATGTGCAGATGAGATCTCACATGTCTTGCCCTGTATAAGATCATGGTGATCTCCCTACCTTTCTACCATGTTGGCACATCATTGAAACATGTTCCCCAAAAGAAGCACTTTTCATATTTGGATCAACACCAGTTACATTGTCAGAGAGTCATTGGCTACTGGAATGGGCTGCCCAGGGAGGTGGTGGAGTCGCCGTCCCTGGAGCTGTTCAAGGCAGGATTGGACGTGGCACTTGGTGCCATGGTCTAGCCTTGAGCTCTGTGGTAACGGGTTGGATTTGATGATCTCTGAGATCTCTTCCAACCTTGGTGATACTGTGATACTGTGATACATTTTTGATGACTCTTTGATGACCTGAAAGGCTAAGAATAATCTATAAAACTCCCTAAGTAATCAGGTATAATATTTTTTTGCTCTACTATCTTTTTATAGCAGGAATGACAAATCTAAATGTACTTTAAATTGGAGTTGACAAGATTCATGTTTACATCTGATTTTAATTTTGGCTATATTTTGAGATACCCTGAGGCTATTTTTACAGAAAACACTGTGACTGTATAATGACAATTCCATATGGCTGGAAGGCCCCTCTAAGATCATCTAGTTCCTCTCTCTCCCAGTGCCATGACCTATGTGTATGATGTTTCTATCAGCTGTCTCTTAAAAACCTTCAATAATTAGTAATCTCTGCCCTTCCCTGATGAATCCACTCCAGGGAAGTGTGCTCCCTACATCTATGAACACTTTCTTAACATCTGAAATCCTGCCAAAGATGCTGTGACTATTGGTTCCTTCTTGCTAGACACTACTGAAGACGGAGGGATGTAGATGGAATTGAGTGGTCTAGAAATGGCTCTACACAGCCAAAATTATCTTATAAAACAGATGAAGAGAACAAAGAGATCGATAGAGTTTTTAATGGAAATTTACATGCATAGAAACTGTACTGTCTGGACAGAGAGGACAAGTTCAGATTCAATGTCTATTGTGACTTTGTAAATAAAAATGCCCCCAAATTCAGCCTTTCTCTGTGTAGATTCTAAGCGTTTCCCCTTGCCATACCACAATTTTTTTTCACTGGCTGTTAATGCTTCTAGATAAGCTGGTTTCCAAATCGTGTGCGAAATACTGCACCCACACTTTCTTCTTGGTGTTTCAACAAAGTGTGTTAATATTGCTGCCATTGCTAGTGAAAATTTGCTGCAGTCCCAAGGAGCTTCTCTGAAACTGGCTTGGAGAGTAAAGCATCTCCTCCAACACATGGTCAGCTACTGTTCCTGAAGGGAAAAAAACAGGAGGAAGGGCATAGTTTGGTTATGTCCTCCAGCCTTCAGAAATAAGTATTTGCACATTCATTTCAGCCTCTCCCCATTTCTCCTCTGCAATTGAATAGTTCACATACATTTCAGATTTATGCTACAAACTGAATTGGAGAAAGTGTTTTTCACTTTAAAAAGTTCAAGAACGGCATCAGAATAGGTGGCTTCTCCTAATCTGTAGTTTTCACATTGTTTCAGTCAGTGATACTCAAACACGCCACTAAACAAATGACGGTGCCGTCACATCCCATTCCATTTTGTAAGCCCTGAATCTAACTGTGTTTCTGAATCTGACTGGGAGCCTTTCAAACCCATCTGCAGCAGTTACTGCATCATTTGTTGGCATTATTAAAAGAATCTTCTCAAAATAGAAAAGCAAGCAGTGGGGCATCGTGTTTCATAGAACTGATCTTTATCTCAGAGATGTTACAATCCAATTTCCTTCATGCATTCTCTGCTCCACTGGGGCCTTTTATGTGAGGCATTCACTAGAATAACAGTGCATTTCCATTTGTATCTCTTTTGTTGCACATAAAAGCTCAATTAGTATTCCGATTCACTGTCAGCCTGTACCTATTTAATGAACTTTCATCCACTTCCATGTTCCTTAAGTTTAATTAACTAAAATGGAGCTAGTAGTTTAGCATTTATTAAATGCTTTTGGAATTAAAGTAGTCTTTCCTTGAAAGTTCTTAACAAAAGTCAGTAAGCAAAAATCTCTGACTCTACTCTGAATATTCTAGTACTTTATTATTGCTTTTCAGTTTGGTGTAGGACACAATAAAGCATTATGCCTTAGTTTCAAGTTGTCCTAAAACTGGATTTTAATTGATATTATATTTCTCTTGATGCTGAATCCCAAGGAGAATTCCATTCACTCGACAACGCTGGTGGTAAATTAAGTGTGCCTATGAGAGAGGTCAGGCTGAGAGAGCTGGGACTGTTCAGCCTGGAGAAGTGAAGGCTCCATGGGGACCTTAGAGCTACTTTCCAGTAGCCAAAGGGATCCTACAGGAAGGCTGCAGAGGGACTTTGCATGAGGGTGTCTAGAGACACGCCAAAGTGGAATGGTTTGAAGCTGAGGGTTGGACTGGATATGAGGAAGAACTTCTTCAGCGTGAAGGTGGTGAGACTCTAGAATAGGTTGCCCAGAGAGATTGTGGCTGCCTCCTCTCTGGGGGTGTTCAAGGGCCAGGTTGGATGAGGCCTTGAGCCTCAGTATAATTGAGAGGTGTCCCTGTGGTGGGGAGGTTGGAGTAGATGATCTCTAAGGTCTCTTCTAACCTGAGCCATTCTGTGATTCTGTGATTCAGAGAATTCATCTATTTTACAGGAATGATAACAGAAAAATTGTTTCAGATAATTCAGTGAAGGATTTGTAGGAATCTTCTCCAAATGCAATGACTGAATCTTATGTCACCATTCTTCCTTTGAGCTCAGGACAAAAAGATGAACATCAAAATATGTATTTCTTACTCTCAGCCTCTGTATACAACATTTTGTATAGCAAAAGGGAGTGTGTATTTTTTTCCAGGAAGCATCTTGTGAGGCAGGTTTCAGTATGATGATTTTTTTTTAAAGATTTTGCCAAGGTCTCAGGATTTATGCACTGCTTTGACTCACCATGGCCTTTTGCAAAGTTCAAGCTGGTACACAGACACCTCTGGTGAGACACTCTCTGCAGGCTCATTTCTGTCTATCATTGTGCAGTATTTTGACTGACACTGGTCTCTACTTTTTAGATGAATCAGCTTTTCTTCTACTTGGATCTTCTTTAAGTACCTCTTAAGATTGAACTATGTGCCCTCTGCTCTGCATTCACATTTGCCTTTAAGTGCATTAGACAATTTAAATGCCTAGCCCAATACACCAGTTTCCATTAACTCCCTGCACAATCATTGTGTATAAAGAGACTCCTTCAGAGAGTTAGTCAGAGGGGCAGCATAGGTTAGACACTGTGACTTTCTTCCTGGAGAGGGGATCATCTCTCCATGATTGGAACATGAAGGCTTGGCCACCCAATTAAAAAGGCAAGATCTCTCTCTAGGTAGGTATTCTGTAGAGCTGCACAACATGCACTGCAGCTTGCAAGGGCAACTATTGCAATTTTCTTGAGAGTCATTGATAGGGACATTTGAGCAACAGACAAGGGGACTGATGGGAGTGGTGTAAAAGCACAGATGTTGTGTTGACACTCCTATATGACAATGATTTTCCAATTTGTTTAGTGTTCCTTTTTGACATCTTGGATTTGCAACATAAGCTGTCCCTTGGCTTGATCCTCTGTCTGCTTTAAATCAGTTTCTTACAGTATAATGCCTCTGCATATGTTCATATTACATGTTTATAATTTCTTTTGTCACTTGCACACTTTATTATTTCCCTTTCTATCCCCCCCAGAATGAGAAGGTGGTCATAAGAGATGCCCAGCTGCTACTATCATGAGAGAAGGAAATGGTGATATGTCTATTGGATTCACTGTCTGGAACCTGCGGGACATGTACTGGAAAGACTATTTGCTGCCCACTGTGTGCCTGGTTCCTCCCTGCAGTGGTAGCTGCAGTTAATTGGTAGTTCTCCTCTATAGATAGACTGAGATTTCCAAAGCTGCTCAGTAGGAAAAATTAGGTGCCTAAACTTCCAGCAGTTTTCAATTCTGTTAAAAAATACAGAAGTTATTTTTTAATTTACTTGTTTTAAAAGCATATGACACTGTGCTGGTTTGAGACTAACTGGAATGTTTTACTGAGAGAAATGCAATCCTTAGCTGTGAGAAGAAAGAAAAGAAAACAACACGTACCCTATATCACCCATTCTTCTGATGAGAAACACAACTAGTCAAAATATAGATCAGATGGTCACTTCTCACACACTGCTCAGCTCTAACTTCGGGCTGTGCCTTAATGTGGGTGGTCTGGTCTCTGTGGCTGCCTCTGCCTTAACTCTAATCTGATCTAACTCTCTTCTAACCTCCTTGTTGTCTTTTTTTTGACATCTCAAATCACCAGATTTATCATGTGAGTTGATCTGGTTATTTCTGAAGGGAGGGAAAGAGAGAGTGGGAAGAGGGGATTGGGTTGGGATCCCTCCTGGAGATTGATTGTTTCTGTATTGTGGGTAGGGGTATTGTGTTTCTGTATTATCACAGTATCGCAGTATCACCAAGGTTGGAAGAGACCTCATAGATCATCAAGTCCAACCCCTTACCACAGAGCTCAAGGCTAGACCATGGCACCAAGTGTCACATCCAATCCTGCTTTGAACAGCTCCAGGGACGGCGACTCCACCACCTCCCTGGGCAGCCCATTCCAGTAGCCAATGACTCTCTCAGTGAAGAACTTTTTCCTCACCTCAAGCCTAAATTTCCCTTGATGTAGCTTGAGGCTGTGTGCTCTTGTTCTTGTGCTGGCTGCCTGAGAGAAGAGAGCAACCTCCTCCTGGCTACAACCACCCTTCAGGTAGTTGTAGACAGCAATAAGGTCTCCCCTGAGCCTCCTCTAGGCTAAACAATCCCAGCTCCCTCAGCCTCTCCTCGTAGGGCTTGTGCTCGAGGCCTCTCACCAGCCTCGTCGCCCTTCTCTGAACACGTTCAAGCATCTCAATGTCCCTCTTAAACTGGGGGGCCCAGAACTGGACACAGTACTCAAGGTGTGGCCTAACCAGTGCAGAGTACAGGGGCAGAATGACCTCCCTGCTCCTGCTGGCCACACCATTCCTGATGCAGGCCAGGATGCCACTGGCTCTCTTGGCCACCTGGGCACACTGCTGGCTCATGTTCAGGTGGGTATCGATCAGCACCCCCACCTTGTATATTTCTGTATACAGATGTATGTATTGCAAATATCTGCTTGTATATTGTGCTAAGCTGTAAATATAAAGCTTCATTTATTAATTTCCAGCTATCTGAGTCTAGTCTGGGTGATTTCATAACAGTGGGGGGGGGGGGTAACACCCAAACCATCACATTATGTTANCGGGTAACACCCAAACCATCACACTTCCCTTGAAGGTCCTCAGCAGCCAGCATGTTACAGAAAAGTCTGAGAAAAAAAGAAGGAAAATATTTACACTTCTGGCAGTGAAAGAGAAGATGCATTTTCTTGTGATTTATAGAAACCAACATTAGTCTCTATTGCTTTATACTATACTCACAATAAACAGCTTTGGAGATTGATTAAAGACTGTCTGCAGCTTTCACTCAATTTCAACAGCTCTTTTTGCTTCATAAACTCAAAAGCAATAGAGATTATGCCTTAAACAAAGCCCATGATATCCATCTATAGGAGCATTTGCTATTTTCAGTGCTTTGCATTAAAAGTTATACACATATATGTGTGAATGTGTAATTTCAGGCTTTTATTGTAGTCTATTCCACAACCATTGGAACAACACAATTGGCCAAATACTCAGTTCTCATCCTTCCTTCTCAGTCCCTACTCCTTTGCCTCAAGCTTGATTGCTGATAATGGACATATTACCCATTGCAGGTGGTTTTTAAAATCCCACATGAAAGAAAAAGTAGCTCTCTCCAGTTTCAGCAACATTTCCTTCACCTATAAAGGCAGAAGAGAATAATTTTATTACTTTGGTACTTATTATACCAACATCCCTAATTACATTATAATTTTTAGAATTTTTGCTACCATGTCCTTCTCTGGTTCTCTCTTACTGACTCCATCTTTAGTGTCCTTCTTTGTCTTTAAGCCTTTGTCTTTAGACCTTTTAAACGAGATAATTCACTACTCATTTTGAGAAGTCAGTCACCTTCAATTTCTACTATCTTCAGCTGCACCACCTATTTCTGGACTTCTGCTCTCCATTTGGTTCCACGTATGTCCTCTGTTCCTGTCTTTTCTTGGTTGAATTTAACCTGGTTTTGGACTCCAGCATTTTATTCATAGAATCATAAAATGCATTGGGTTGGAATGGACATCTACTCCAATACCCCTGCAGTAAGCAGGGACATCTGCAACTAGATCAGTCAGGGCCCCATCAATCCTGACCTTGAATATCTCCAGAGATGGGGCCAAAACTACCTTCAGGGTTCCGCCACCCTCTCAGAAAAGAACTTCTTCCTAGTGTCCAATCTACATCTAAATCTAGTTTAAAACCATTGCCTCTTATCCTAGTGCTGCATGCCTTTGTAAGTAGTACCTTCCCAGTGTTCTTGTAGACTGCCTTCAGATACCCTAATGTCACTATAAGGTCTTCTCAGAGCCTTCTCTTTTCCAAGCTGAACAACCCCTATTGTCACCCATCTCCATCAGGACATTCAGCCGTTGACCACTATCTTCTGAATGCGATCATCCAGGCAATTTCTTATTCACCGAACAGTCCACCAACCGAATCTCTGTCTCTCTGACTTAGAAAGAGGGATGTTGTTGGTATGTTTCTGTGGTCTCCTTTTCTGGAGACTTTCAAAACCAGTCTGGATTCATTCCTGTGTGGCCTGCCCTAGGTGATCCTGCTTGGGCAGAGTGGTTGAACTCGATCTCTCAAGATCCCTTCCAACCCCTAACATTCTGTGATTCTGTGAACTGTGTGAAAGGCCTTGCAGAAGTCCAGATTGATGACACCCATTGGCTTTCTCTTGCCCACTGATGTTGTCTCTTCATTGTAGAAAGCCACTAAGATTGCTCAGGCAGGAGCTGCCCTTAGTAAAGCCATGCTGTCCTTTTTTGTTATCACAAATACCAGCTGCCAAGTTTCTCTGGTTCTACAAGATAAAGGTTTTCAGCTTTAGTCCTATCTTTTAATCTCCTATCCAGACTTCTCAAAATCCCTCTCCAGAGTTCTCCTGTGCAATCTTATCACATGCACCTACCTAGATAACTACAATCCCTTTATTTCTGGCCTTTCACCTGCAGTTCTTTTATCTCTCTAATGAATAGTTACAATGAAGCATACACATTTCTTAGTTGCAATGTTAATCTATTCACATCCTCCTCTGCCTACCTGTCACACTCCTACTAACTCAACTCATTGACTGTGTCTCTGTCCCAGTCTCATGAAGGTGTGTAATGCCTATGCACTATTGATTCATAAATCTATGCCTCTAATTATGTGACAAGGTGCTCCCATCCCAGTCATGACTGCCATGCTAGTCTCATGAAGTCCTGTGCAAGGCTTTTCAAACACCCCTAGAGCCCCTGGGATGAACAGCCCTCTTCCTGTGCTAATAGATGTTTAGCTTACATTTAATTTCTTCTCTTAATTTTGCTTCTGTCTTTTAGCTACCCCAATTTAGCCAAGCTAGTTGGAGAAATTTAAACCCAGGTAACACAGCTGCCTTAGTGGAGAATTATTAAAATGTTTCTACTGTGTTTTAGTCGCTGTTCACATGGCACTTACTGCCTTGCAGACTCTTGAGGGCTGATTATGGCTGTCTGGACTTGCTCAGAGTAGATCTGAGTACTGATAAAAATAATTTAATAAACAGAACAAAACAATGAGTAAACTTCAAAGCTGAAGAATAGTAAATATGAAACTTTCAAAATCAGCCACAATGATTGAAAAACAAGAGCTTCTACTTCACATTTGCAACTTATTTCCATAAAAAATGATCAAAAACTTAACACTTAAATATTCCAGATTGTCAGAAAAGTTGGGTGGCAAATTTAGAATCATAGAACCATAGAATGGTTTAGGTTGGAAGGGACCTCAAGGATCATCCAGCTCCAACCCCCTGCCATAGGCAGGGACACCTCCCACTAGAGCAGGCTGCTCAAGGCCTCATCCAGCCTGGCTTTAAACGCTTCCAGGGAGGAAGTATTCACAACCTCCCTGGGCAACCCGTTCCAGTGTCTTACCACCCTCACTGTAAAGAACTTCCTCCTATTTGGCAAGTTCATGGTTGGAACTTCTCTCTAGGGGAGAATTACATATCTTAAATATTGTTCACCTAGCCATTTTAAACATAAACTTGGAGTAAGAAGTTTATGGCTCTTTTGAAAGTTTGGATGTCACTTGAGCAGGGGTAAATTGAAAACATCTGCTGCTGTTTGAACTGACTTTTGAATATAGTGTCTACTGCTGCTCTTCTTCACCTGCTTTCTTACTGAAGGGCGGTATACATAAAAAAAATCTTTTCTGTTCCACATCTGCTGACTGACTTGCCTCTTAGAAAACTGGCACATGTAACTCTTAGAGCAGATGCATCAACTTCTTCAATGCATAATGTAAACCCACAAAAGAAGAGCTGTATCACCAGTACTGACACCGCACGTGGATTTTGGGTAGATGTACCAAATGCTATAACCATTATGCTGAGATAATCTGAACCAGAAAAGCTACTTTAGTCTAGAGACTCTCCACTCTGTATCTTCAGAAAACTCCTAGAAAGAATGCAGTGACAGTGTAACAGCAGGACTAATGCTGCAAAAATGTAGTGTTTTCAGGATGTGGCCTTCAATGAATGGAAAGCATTGGAAGGCTGAAGTACAGACAACTTTTCTCTTGTGATAGGATTGCTTGGTAAACCAGAACCACATATGGATGTATGTATGTATGGATGGATAATTCAGCTATCATTATGGGTTGCAGCAGAGACATCCAGAAGGCTATGCTGTACAGACTGTCTGTACCCAAGCTAGAAAGATTCCATTGATTTCTGCTACCTGTAGGGTCCATAAAGCTGTATGCTGGCAAAAATCTTGATCACATTTGTGAAGCTGCTGTATTACAAAAAGGTAGTCAAGAAGTAGCATGTTTCTATCTAGCAAATATTAAAGCCATAGACAACTGCTAATAGGAAAAAGCCAGTTCCAATCAGGCATTTGTGAGATATGAAGACGTACTGTCGCTAGAAGTAGGAGGGGGAATTCCCAGCACTGTAGGCTCATATTGGAAGAAAGCCCTTTCCATTGCATCCTTCAAAGCAGTTTATTCTATTAGATGTGATCTGTATTCTTGGATGCAAGCAAGAATATAATACGCTGCAGAGACAGAATATGTGATTAAAAAAGGCAAGTATAAACCCCCTCCTTCCCAGAACATACTTAGCCAAAGGAAGCTGAAGGCAGTTTGTATATGAGCTTTCCAGGGACACAAGCAACAGCTTGCATAGATGAGCACAGTGCCTGCATCCTGCTCATACCTGCAAAAGGACATTTGTTAATTAAATAAACCCCCATTGCACAGGGCTCTGTTTGATTATTATCAATGTGCTAATTTTGTCATTAGGAAAAACAAACAGCACATCTTTGCCACCTGCCAGATTTTATGCATTCAGACTGGTCCTTTCTAACTGCACTGTCTCTCTGGCAGGTGGACTCCCACTTGGCTCTTCCTCCCACAGCTTACTCTGCTCCAAAAGTGAATCAGGGTTACACAGCTGCTGCAAATTGAGTTACAATTATCCAATAAAGCCCTAGTTAAAGGGTAACCATCTAGAAGGATGCTGGTGAGGTTGATGAATTTGGATAAACTTGCATGTGGAAGCATGGAAAATGTCCAGGTTTTGCAGTTTATTTATGATGAGAGAGTATAGACCACATTCCTCAACTGGGATAAATCTGTTCTGCCTTATTAGTTCAGTGGTGCTCTGGAAGAGACATCCCTCAGAGACTTCAGTCCTGCCACAAAATAAAGTGTAGCTCAGCAGATAAAACTTGAGCTAATACCTCCAGAGATCTGAAGTCTGTTTCTGGATCTAGCACCAACCTGTTATGTGGTCCCAGCCTGGCCAGTGCATGTTTATAATTTGTGCCGAGGCAGTGTGATACCGAGGCTCCAGGCCCATTTGGCTAGACACCATATAAGCATCAGATTAAATGACTTCCCTGCCCAAATGTGCAGAGGGGAAATGAACTAGCAGAGATGTCTGTGCTGCTGTGTTTTGTGAGCTCTGTGAATCAGACTTTGTGCAATGCAGAAAGCCTGGCTGTGCTATTTGCGGTGCAGTGCATCCTATCCTATACCTGATCTGGATTACCCTCAGGCACTAGACACTTGATTTTCGAGACAGCTGCATCTTTCCCATTGAGTGCACTACTTGGGAGTCACATGAAGGGCTAAAGTAACATATTCCAAGTAGCACCTGAAGGAATATGCTTCTTCTCTTGGTAAATGCAAATAATTAACATTAATTAGGGCTGTGCACATGCATTAAGAGCAGACTCCAGCACTCTGGGGAAATTTTATTTTCAATTAAGTGAGAAAAAAAATACTTTAAAGGCTGGTGGCTCTGAAAACAAAGGACACTTTGGTGCCAAGATACCTGACTTTGTTTTAACCAAGTCTGCTTAGAAATTAAAGGCAAGAGCATCACATCTAGACATTTTTGCCCACAGAGTCAGATCTTTCAACAGCATTAATTCACCTTGGTGTACCTTACAGCTAGGTTGCATTTTTAAACATCTGGTAGTGTTTCTGCATGTTGCTGCACTGCACCATGAAGTTGTGCTGGATAGCAGTACTTGGTAGTGGCACAAAGATACAGCCCAGGACACTGATTTTCATCAATGGTTCACAAACCTCAGGGAGATGAATTCTTCCAGCTTCGGAAACTGAATTATATTACACTTGTGTTGCTAGGACCTCTTCCTAGAAGAGCAGTATATACTTCATACATTAATTGCCAGACTCCAAAATCACATCCCTCCCTTCCCCTAATTTCAGAGTCCTCCATTTGGAAACTAGGAAATACCAGAGCAGGGCAGCCTTGGAACCTTAATTGAGCTTCTGGCATGTTTTGCATTTTGATAAGCTCTTGTCCATAGTCATGCTCTCTTGTTTCTCTGAGCACTTGTCTGATTGGC
The DNA here is from genome assembly GCA_013400475.1 of Tricholaema leucomelas. NCBI lineage: Eukaryota > Metazoa > Chordata > Aves > Piciformes > Lybiidae > Tricholaema lacrymosa > Tricholaema leucomelas. The sequence continues at coordinate 19,831 of WAAF01007950.1, forward strand.
AAGTAGGATAGAAGAGGGCACACAGGTGTTTGATATTCCTTATTAGCTTTGTCGTTCAGCATGTGGACTTATGCATTATTTACTGTGGTTTCACTGAAGTTCTTAAAGCAGAATCTTCCTCTTCCTTATGGATTCTTTCATGATGCTCTTGCTGTGCAACCTTCCTTCCAGACAGTCTGATATTCCCAAATGTGGTGAGGTACTTAGACTCTTTTTTTAATAGCATATCATTAATATAATTTATCTTCCTCATAAAGCACATTGAGATTGTGCTACTCAGTGGTGTGACCTGGTCCATTTCAGCAGAGGCCTGCCCATTCCATAGCCTGTTCCCAGGGATAATTAACAGGGTTATACTGCTTGGCAGAGGGTGAGAGTAGTTGTCCAATCAAACTATGAAAAGCCTATTGGTCAGAAGTGAAGCAGATCTTTTCCCAATAGAGACAGGGCTTACTTTTGTGAGTGGAGAGAATTTAGCAACAAATTAACGAGAGATTGTAACCTGTTGTCAGCATCATTTAAAATAATGTTAGGAGAGAGGATTTCCAGATGCCTGGGCTAGTCTCTGCTTTTAAGGTGATGTCCTTCATTTGTCTTTTTCTTTTATTGTAATATTTAATTTTCATTAGCGAATTGTGGTACATAAAGCAGAAAAAAAGTCACTTGTTAATGCCAGTATACATTTTAAACAAGGCTGGCTAATTCAGAAGGTAAGTACCTCATACAGAACATCTTTGCACTGACAAGGGGAAGAATTAAGTTTTTTCTGCTTTCAGTTACTAGAGATCAGAGGAAATTTATAATGCCAGAGCATGGCTGTCATCGTTGCCCATGCTGCAGTGGTGGTGCCAGAGAGGTGGATTGTCCAGCCTCCTTGGCTGGTGGTGATTCTGCAATGCCAGCGTTCACTGAGCCGTTTCACCTTGGCACACTGCAGTCCCATACCTTGCAAGCCAGCAATTGGCCACCTCCACAGATGGGCAGGAGTGGTGGTGGGCCAGGAGATACACATGCACATCTAATTGCCTTCCCTCCCACCATGGTGCAAAACCTGGCAAACATCATTGTCAGTAATGAAAGCTGTTGCTGCTAAAGATTTTCTCTCATTATTTGCAGTTCCTCTTGTTGGTAAGGTTATTTCCAAGTCAAGCAGTTTTTCAACAATGTGTGTTTATGCAGATCATTTAAAACAGTAGCTTGTCACATGCTTTATATTCATGGAAACTTCAGAGAGTACTTTTTAAAGCCCATGCAATCTGGATTTAATTTGCATTTTAATTAATATTTCAAATGAATTCCTTAGCCTCACTTATTTATTTATTTGAGCCTTTGAGAGCAAAGACCTTATCAAAGTCCCAAAATTAGGAGGATTGGGATTTCTTTGAGCATAGTTTTTATTTGGCCATACTGTTCAACGTACCTCTGGCTAATTTTCAGTCTTGAATTGAATTAGCTGCTCTGTAACTACCTGAAGATTTCGGGGCAAATAATCAGAAAATGAGCTATGAGGGAAATTAACTTTATTACCCCCATATTAGTCAGAGAAACTGAGGCAGAAGGCAAAGCATTAACTGTTTTAAAATCAGCAGCTGTCTGACAGCAAAGCTGGAATGAAGACATCCATCAGTTCAGCATTGATGAACACATCCCTGGCAGAAAGCCAGTCTCTCTTGGCTGGGAAGACTAGGGTGTGATGATAAAAGAGATGAAACTCCACTGGTGTTGGGGTAGGCAGTCTGGGAGTGCAGCAGGGTGGCTTCTTCTTGGGCAGAGGGATGTCTTAGCATTTGAAGCTGCTGCCAAATTGTTATGGAGGCAGGAATTAATTGGCCAAGTCAGGAATTTATAAAAATAGAGTTATTTTATTTTCCCGCCCCCAAAACTATATACAGAAGATAATTTAGATTTAATTAGCAGGTTTGTTCTTAGTTGGTTGGGAATATCTACACAATAGGGTGCCACAGGTAAACTTGACTAATTTGAAGTCAGGAGTTGGAAAAGGCTTGAGCTATTAAATATAGCGTTCCCTCACTATCAAAATAGGCTGAGCCGAAAGCTGCTCACAACAGAGTGCGCTGGCTTGAAAAGAAGGAAGATTCAAAGGGCTGTCCTGTGGTCTTTTCAGAAAGCTTCAGGGTTGTTAAGAAGCGATAAGCAGCACACAATGGGACACTTAAGGTGAAGTCCTTCAGAGCTTGTCTTCGGAGTGAGACAAGGCTCCGTGTGTAGAAGCTATCCAGGC
>WAAF01007951.1:5032-36767 GCA_013400475.1 Tricholaema leucomelas
TGGAGGCGTTTAAAGCCAGGCTGGATGAGGCCTTGAGCAGCCTGCTCTAGTGGGAGGTGTCCCTGCCTATGGCAGGGGGTTGGAGCTGGATGATCCTTGAGGTCCCTTCCAACCTAAACCATTCTATGATCCTGTGATTCATAGGAGAGGTGATGCAGCCCTCTGATCATGTTTGTGACCCTCCTTTGGACCCACTCCAACCGGTCAGTGGTCCTGTGCTGAGGACTCCAGAGCTGGACATAATATCCCAGGTGAAGTTTCACCAGAGCAGAGAGGAGAATGTACCAGTTAAAAACTACTTGGTATATAACCCCAAAAAAGTGCTTTGTTTTTTTTCCAGAGTACAGTTTGATTGAAGTATTCCCCACCCCTCTACCCCCTGGGTATGTGCCCTCTCCTGCAAAGACAGAGGAGCAAGCAAGGAAAGGCTGCCAAGTTTAAAACCACAGCCAAGTGCTTCGTGGATAAAATCCTTCCTGCATTGTTTGCAAGGGGTTGCATGTGTCTACAAACCCCTCTGCACCTATGTGTTTGGCTCTTCTTGCCAGATGTTGGGTAGGTAAATGTTTCCATAACAGCTTTTCAGGACTTCTGAAAGATGTCTTTCATGGAACTTTGGAAAACACATTCTAGAGGAATGCTGCACCTCTCTGTGTGTCTCTCCCTCCCCTCCCACATGAGATGTTTAAAATCCTTTGAAAATATGAACTTTGATCAATAAATCAGACAGCATTTCAATTCTGAATCCCTAATGGAATCCAAAGATGGCCAGTGAGCAAACTGGTTCCTTAAAACCTCTTGCAGGAAAGGAACCAGCTGTGTTCTATGTCTTGTGTCCTCTTGGCGTTAAAGTCTGATATGGGTCAAGAACTGTCTGGAAGGCCAGGCCCAGAGAGTGGTGGTGAATGGTGCCACATCCAGTTGGCAGCTGTGATTAGTGGTGTGCCCCAAGGATTAGTGCTGGGCCCAGTCCTGGTCAATATCTTTATTGATGATCTGGACCAGGGGATTGAGTCCAGCATCAGTAAGTTTGCAGATGACACCAAGCTAGGAGCAGGTCTTGATCTGTTGGAGGGTAGGAGAGCCCTGCAGAGGGACCTTGCCAGGCTGGATGGGTGGGCAGAGGCCAATGGGATGAGATTGAACAAGGCCAAGTGCAGGGTTCTACACTTTGGCCACAACAACCCCAAGCAGTGCTACAGGCTGGGGACAGAGTGGCTGGAGAGCAGCCAGACAGAGAGGGACCTGAGGGTACTGTTGGATAGTAGGCTGAAGATGAGCCAGCAGTGTGCCCAGGTGGCCAAGAGAGCCAATGGCATCCTGGCCTGTATCAGGAAGAGCGTGCCCAGTAGGACAGGGGAGGTTCTTCTGCCCCTGTACTGAGCACTGGTCAGGCCACACCTTGAGTGCTGTGTCCAGTTCTGGGCTCCTTAATTCAAGAGAGATGTTGAGGTGCTGGAATGTGTCCAGAGAAGGGCAATGAAGCTGGTGAGGGTCCTGGAACAGAGTCCTGTGAGGAGAGGCTGAGGGAGCTGGGGGTGTTTAGCCTGTAGAATAGGAAGTTAAGGGGTGACCTTACCATCTGAAGGGAGGCTGTAGTCAGGTGGGGGTTGGTCTCTTCTGCCAGGCAACCAGCAACAGGACAAGGGGACACAGCCTCAAGTTGTGCTAGGGGAAGTATAGGCTGGATGCTAGGAGGAAGTTGTTGCCAGAGAGTGATTGGCATTGGAATGGGCTGCCCAGGGAGGTGGTGGAGTCGCCATCCCTCGAGGTGTTGAAGAAAAGCCTGGCTGAGGCACTTAGTGCCATGGTCTGGTTGGTTGGATAGGGCTGGGTGCTAGTTTGGGCTGGATGATCCAACCTGGTTGATTCTATGGTAAGATTTTTGGAGTGAGTCACTTCATCTGCTTGGGAACTTGTGATATTAGTTTCCTCTTGGTATACAGAAGCTGGGTAGAAATGTGCCAGGAGAAGCTACTGTGCAGCTCAGTTTACTCCTGCTGAGCCTCTCCTGGACCATCCTTTTGGAGATGTGTAGCTGGTGGCAATATCTCCCTGTATGCTGAGCAATGATGAACTCTGCTATGGGGGAGGCCAGCAGGGCTTGCACTTTAGCACAGTGGAAATCAATGTGTATAAATGGAGAGAAATGTTGGTCAAAGCATTGTGCATGCTCCTACTCAGCCCACTTTTCCTTTTCCTGCCTTTAGGATGATGGGCACAGGAGAGAGTTATGAAGCTATCTGTAAATACAGTTATCTGTAAATGTATTGCTTTTCTATGCAAGGCAGCTTCTGTTTCAGTTCAAATATACATGTAAAAGGATGAAACATCCAGGCTGGAAAAGACCCTCAGGATCACCAAGTCCAACCTAGAACTCTACAAGATTCACCTTAAACCATATCCCTAAGTATGACATCCAAATGACCCTTAAACACATCCAGGGTGTGTGGCTCAACCACCTCCCTGGGCAGCTCATTCCAGTGCCTGACCACTCTCTCCATGAAAAACTTTACCCTAATGTCCAATCTAAACCTCCCCAGCCTCAGCTTGAGGCTATTCCCCCTTGTTCTGTCTCCAATTACCTGTGAGAAGCGACCAACAGCAGCCTCTCCACTACTTCCCTTCAGGTACTTGTAGACAGCAATGAGATCTCCCCTCAGCCTCCTCTTACTGAAACTAAACAGCCCCAGCCAAGGTCCAGCTGGGATAAGGTATTAACACAGTGAAACAGGATTGAAGTGGTTGTTTTGGGTGGTCTCCTTTCAAGGATAGTTCTGATAGGGCAGTTCAAATCACAAGTCCATGTAGATGTGGGTCAAAATATCCCTGCTCTGTCATTGCTAGGAATGAATGTTTCATCTTACTTATGGAACTGTTTTAGACTCATAGAATGGTTTAGGTTGGAAGGGACCTCAAGGATCATTCAGCTCCAAACCCCTGCCATAGGCAGGGACACCTCCCACTAGAGCAGGTTGCTCAAGGCCTCATCCAGCCTGGCTTTAAACACCTCCAGGGAGGAAGCATCCACAACCTCCCTGGGCAACCTGTGCCAGTGTCTCACCACCCTCACTGTAAAGAACTTCCTCCTAACATCCAGTCTAAATCTCCCCTCCTCCAGCTTAAACCCATTCCCCCTCGTCCTGACATTCCCAGACCTTGTCAATAGTCCCTCCCCAGCCTTCCTGTAGGCTCCCTTCAGATACTGCAAAGCCACTCTAAGGTCTCCTTGAAGCTTTCTCTCCTCCAGGCTGCAGAGCCCCAACTCTCTCAGCCTGTGCTCATAGCAGAGCTGCTGCAGCCCTCTGAGCATCTTCATGGCTCTAGGGGCCTGTCTAAGCTCAGAAGGAGATGGTAGGTGAGATTTTGGTAAATTCCATCTAGGTATCCTTCTTGGACTCTGTAAGTGGTGACTGCATCCAGTCTTGGTATGGAGACTCTCTCCTTCCCAAGCAGACTCTCCCAGTGGTCACAACCACTTAAACAGGTGGCTTGCAGAGATTTTCTTCCCCCTTATTTTAAGGGTCTCATTTCTAATTGAAACTGGTCTGGACTCAGCCTCTAGCCACAAGCATTTGCTTAAGCCTCTCTCCTAGATTAAGAATCCCTTTTAAGTGCCCCTTATCTTCCCCATATGAAGACACTATAATCAGGTTGCCTCTCACTCTCTCCCTTCTGAGACTAAACAGATTGATCTTCCTGTCTGTGGCTAAAAGGCCTTTTCTAAACCTTCCATCAGAGCTTTACTTGGGTATCTGGGGCTGAAATGGGACTAATCACTAAGTGAGTCTTAGGCTAAAGTGATTTTCTAAGGCATGGCATGAAGCATTAAGGATTTCTTGGACAATACAGTGAAGTCTTTTTTATCCAATTTATTGACTCTTGCCTTTTTATGTTTGTTTTGGTATTTTGGATATTAAGATGCAAAATTGATTCTGGATCTATCACTCTTCAGTGCCAGGAGACAACTGTATTGGCTGGAGGGTGCAGATGCCTTCATCAAGACCAGATGAACACTTCTCATTCATTTCAAATCACACTGAAGAAAGAAATGAAGACAGACATTATCTGTTGGCAGGGGCTGGGGAGACAGGAGCTTTGAACTGAGGAAAGCCTAATGCTCAGTCTCTCTGCTGCAAGGCTCAATGTGAGAGTTGTAGGGTACATGGTGTTAGACAAAGACTGTACTGGTTCCCTATTGGGATTAGTATAATTTCTCACTGCCTTATTTCTGTTGGGGAAATAGTATCTCAAACTCTGACATGAAATTCTCCACAGGTAAGGTATCAGTTTTTACCCCTACACCAAGGGCATTAAAAAACACTGCATATTAAATGAAAAAAAAGAAATAGAAAGGAAGATGGACAATCCAAAAAAAAAGAAAGAAAGAAAATGGACAGGAGAAGAGTCTTGCATTGTCTCTTTGAGTGTTGCTCAAAGTGCTGTCTGTAATTCACCCTCCTGTGTCTGGAGAAGGCCTGAGTTCATCATGTCATGCAAGTCCCAAATGCCTTGGCACTTGCAGCCAGCACAGGGCTCTCTGAGACAGCAGAGGTGGTAGGAATCAGTGTTAATTATGAAATCCCAAGCCTGGGAAATCCTATTCTGGTCCTCTATGTGATGATTTGGGTGTTACTCTCCCCGCTACTCTTATGAAATCACCCAGACTAGGCTCAGCTGAGCTGGAAGTTAAGGAATGAAGCTTTATATTTTCAGCTTAGCACAATGTACAAGCAGGTATTTACAATAGCTACAGCCATAGACAAGTTAAAGGTAATACAGAAACACAACAGCCCTCCCAGAAATCAGAGACCCCAGCAGGGGCTCCCAACTACCCTTCCCCCTTCTTTCCACCCCTCCACCTTATCCCAGAGTTTGTCTTATGTGCAAAGTGAGCTGTGAGGATTGGCAAAGAGGGTTACAAAGCAGAAGAATTAGTTACACAGAAGTAGCCCAGGGAGAAAGCACAGACACCAGCTGTGACAGCTGTCTTATCTGTATTTAGGTTGTTTTTATCCATCTCAGCAAGCCTATGAGTGCAGTAGCCATCAGCATTGTTTCCTTTTCATAGCCTACCATCTAATTCCTCTCACTAAAATATTCCAGTTTGCCTCAAACTAGCACACTCTAATATGAACTTCAGAAACTCTGAGAGCTTCTGTAGTCAATGCTAGAAGCTTCTACTGTAGAACAGGAACAGGAGAAATGGTTGTTAAATCAACATTACATGGGTCTTTGTAGTTTTATGAGTGATGAGGATACCATTTTCTTCCACATTGAAACTAAAGCTGGGGCCTGGAACACAGCCCTGTGAGGAGAGGCTGAGGGAACTGGGGGTGTGCAGCCTGGAGAAGAGGAGGCTCAGGGCAGACCTCATTGCTGCCTACAACTACCTGAAGGGAGGCTGTAGCCAGGTGGGGTTGGTCTCTTCTGCCAGGCAACCAGCAACAGAACAAGGGGACACAGTCTCAAGCTGTGTTGGTGGAGGTCTAGGCTGGATGTTAGGAGGAAGTTGTTGGCAGAGAGTGATTGGCATTGGAATGGGCTGCCCAGGGAGGTGGTGGAGTTGCTGTCCCTGGAGGTGTTGAAGAAAAGCCTGAATGAGGCACTTAGTGCCATGGTCTGGTTGACTGGCTAGGGCTGGGTGCTAGGTTGGCCTGGATGATCTTGGAGGTCTCTTCCAACCTGGTTGATTCTGTGATTGTATTCTATGGTTCTGTGAGATAATTTCAGCATGCACCCAAGTGAACTTCTGGGGGAAAGATGAAACAAAACAGAGAGTTGGATGATAGAAGCCTACAGGTTCTGTTTATTACTTTTTTCTTAAAGGAATTAAATGCATGAAAGTGCTCCTTGTTTTGGGATGTGTATTTTGGGTTGTCTTATACACAGAAGCTCTAGAACTGCACTTTGTCATTTGCTCATGGTTTCTGTGCAGTCCAGTTTTAATCCTCCTTGTCCTGCAGCCTGAGTTCCAGCTGGGTCCAGTTTCAGATATGAACAGCATCAGTAAGCTGGTTGTGCAAATGAGCAGTAAGCAGGCTGCACAAACTGCCTCTGGGTAGGAACAGTTACCTCTGTTGGCTGAACTAAGGGTTATTGATAATGTTTTTATTGTGGAATAAAAGCACATCTTTGTGCTTAAGTGAGAGTGTCAGAAGCAAAGTTTGTCATCTCTCACTCTTCCTCCTTTTCCTCTCTGCTGCCTACGGAGAGTGTGCAGATTGCTTTGCATTTTCAAGCTGTGCTTTCATTTGGGTGGTCTGGGTTCAGGTCTGTGCTGCCTCAAATCTGTGCACCAGCCTGGGTCAGTCCTGTCCCTCTGATGGGCTTTTGGCCATTCTGTATGATGGGGATGGAGCTGTTGACAAGATGTAGAGAGTGTAAAGGGCATTTCTGTGAGTGACAGCAGTACAAGCCATCAGTTTGAAACAGTAACCCACAGATGCACATACAAAATGTGATGCTTTCTGCCATGGGAGAGAAATTACTTCCACAGAATGACTGCAGAACAGCATTAAACTCGAGTCAAGAGCTGAATTAATCACAGGCTCCATCAATGCACTAGGGAGAGTGGCAGAGATGAAGGAAAATGAACCACCACTGAGAGCTGAGCCAGCTCTCCTCTTTTCCAAGCTAGGTGCTCTCCTCCCTTCCAAGTGACTTGCAGAAAGATTTTTTTCCCCCTTGGAAGTCAGGTGGCTTTTCAAACGTGGGGAGGAAGATGACAGTAAACATATGTTCTGCTTCCCGTTAGCTGCTGTCTCAGATTTTGTTCCTCCTGCGTGTGTCTGATTCTTGTTTCTGCACTTCTCTTGCTGTGCCCAGAAACAGGAACAAAAGGGCAGAGGAACAGCAGATATGTGAAGACCAAGATCAGCATTCACCACCTACAGGTCTTACTTTGGAGGTTTTTTGGTCATATTTATTTTTGCCAGCGAGGGCTGCATGTGCTTAGAGGATTTATTGATCTAATTCCTTATTCCTACTTAGTCATTAGATCCTTTGGTCTCCTACTTACTCACTAAATCCTTTGTTCTGCTACTTCTCCAAAACATGTCCCACAAATTTATTTCAGCCATCACCACCTGAAACTTTTCACTTTCTCTGTCTGAAGTATTTTAGCCAGTGCTCCCTGACAACTTCCACATCTCTAAGAGCATGTGAGATGCTTTGAACCCTCCAGTATCTGAAGGGAGCCTACAGGAAGGCTGGGGAGGGACTATTGACAAGGTCTGGGAATGTTAGGACGAGGGGGAATGGGTTTAAGCTGGAAGAGGGGAGATTCCGACTGGATGTTAGGAGGAAGTTCTTTACAGTGAGGGTGGTAAGACACTGGCACAGGTTGCCCAGGGAGGTTGTGGATGCTTCCTCCCTGGAGGCGTTTAAGGCCAGGCTGGATGAGGTCTTGAGCAACCTGTTCTAGTGGGAGGTGTCCCTGCCTATGGTGGGGGCTTGGAACTGGGTGAGCTTTGATGTCCCTTCCAACCTAAACCATTCTATGATTTGGTACCACACAGCTTCCCAGACTACTTCCTTCCTTTGACCACAGCTGGCCTGTATGGGAGGTAGGTAGTGGTTTATCTAACTCCTGTGCAGTCAGAGAGGTGTTTAAAACCCTTTTACAATATACTCTCCTGAATGGCAAACAAGGTGCAGCATAGTCCACAGATGGGCTGATGCACTACTGGTCTACTATAAAATGGTACCCACTAAGATGAATTCATGGATTCTTCAAGGCCAAACTTAGAGATTAGGATTTAAATAGTGCCACTAGAAAGACTAGGGGCAGAATCATAAGTCAGGGTTGGAAGGGACCAAAAGGATCACCTAATTTCAACCCCCTGCCATGGGCAGAGACACCCTACCCTAGAGCAGGCTGGCCAGAGCCTCATCCAGCCTGGCCTTAAACACCTCCAGGGATGGGGCCTCAACCACCTCCCTGGGCAACCCAGTCCAGCCTCTCACCACTCTCATGCTCAACAACTTCCTCCTTATGTCCGCTCTGAATCTCCCCACTTCCATCCTCACTCCATTCTCCCCAGTCCTGTCACTCGCTGAGAGCCTCAAAAGTCCCTCCCCAGCTTTTTTGTAGGTCCCTTCAGATAGTGGAAGGCCACAAGAAGGTCACCTTCTCCAGACTCAACAGCCCCAACTCTTTCAGTCTGTCCTCACAGCAGAGCTGCTGCAACCCTCTGAGCATCCTCGTGGCCCTTCTCTGGACATGCTCCAGCATCTCCACATCCCTCTTGTAATGGGGACTCCAGAACTGGATGCAGTACTCCAGGTGGGGTCTCAGCAGAGCAGAAAGAGAAAAGCAGGGAGTGGCAGAGAAAACAGAGACCTTGTTTTTATAATCCTCTCTTTACAGGTATCAGTTCCAATCTTTCTGAGGCTTTAGTACAACTTAGAGACAGGAGCATTCCCAATGGGATGTAGAAGCAATTACGCAGGATAGTGGACACTGCTGCCACATGGCTCTGGCCTGTTGTGAAATATGGCTCTTGAAAGGGCTGTAAGGAACTCTACAGATGTAATTTAATCCCCTCTCTTGGATTTGACTCTATTTAGCTCCTGCTTATGGTGTTCTGCAGGTGATGCCAGATGGCAAGGGGCAATGGGTGGAAGCTGAGGCATAGAAAGTTTCATTTAAACACGAGGAGGAGTTTTTTTCCCTGTGAGGGTGACAGAACACTGGAACAGGCTGCCCAGGGGAGTTGTGAAGTCTCCCTTTATGGAGATATTCAAAACCCGCCTGGAGGCGTTCCTGTGTGATCTGCTCTAGGTGATCCTACTCTGGCAGGAGGCTTGGACTAGATGATCTTTGAGGTCCCTTCCATCCCCTGACATTCTATGATCTACCACCTTTTCCAGGGGGTGTATGCCAATGTTTCATTCTACTTAGCATTTGAAAGCCAACTCTTAGGGACAGCTGAATCAGACCTTATTGAATTTAAGATCATTGGCCCATTCCCAGTAGACAGAGAAGTATTGCAAGCCTTACTTAGGCATTATCTTTTGGATACTGGCAGCTTCTTCCATCCCCATCCCTTCTTATCCTCTTCAGACTGCAGAAACTGCAGTTGTAAAAATCTGTTTCTCAGCAGGCTGGCCATGGCTGTTGGAAAGGCATCCTTAGCTTCTCTGGCTCATACAGAGCTCTGGCACCAGGGAAAATGCAAACTAACTGGCATTTACCTACTCCTAATTGGATTGAATTACCACTCACTTTGGAGAAGCTCCAGCACTACTTTTTGGCATCTTCACAGTGTGCTAAAGCTCTACCTATCTCTGCTCTGGTAGCACTGCCACTTGTAGGGACACTGGCAGAAGCGTACTAGTGTCTGAACAGATTAGACTGGGCACCTTGCCCACGTGTCTAGAGGTCAGTGTTTTACCTCCTCTTGGCTCTCTGGCACCTGTAGAGGCTGGGGGGTGAATCTGCCCCTGTAGAGACTAAATTCTTGGAGCTTTCTCTCTTCAGCTGCCATTGTGAGCTCCCTCAGGAGATAGAGTGCAGCTGTCCTGCCAAAACTGTTCAGAACACATTTTTAATTCATCTTTATCCCTCCTCTATGCTGACAAACCATAAAGAACCCCAACCAAAAAAAAAAGCCCTGGAAATTTAAGACACCTGAAGTTTTCATCATATTTCAGCCCAGGCTGTAATATTAGCCATGGAGGTTCCTCTCCTCAAAGAAAAAGGAAGGCAGACTCAGCTGGTGTCTGCTTACACTCTGGCAGCTCCCCCATCATAGGCACAGGCCAGAATTGTTTCCTTGGTGGGAAACAAAGCTGTGCCTTCCATAGTATGCACTCATGCTGCACATTGCACAGATCATCTTCAGTTTTGTCCTGGTGTAGGCAGAGCTGGATTAACATTGAGTTTGCTTCCTGTGTCTCTTGGTTGCATCTTGTTTACAAGCCCTTTTCTTTCTGTGTCAAATGAAACATGTCACAGTGTGTCACTTCTGCAAGCATCTGCAGGACCCAAGTCCTCTTTGGCAGAAATGTATCACAGTATCACCAAGGTTGGAAGAGACCTCACAGATCATCAAGTCCAACCCTTTACCACAGAGCTCAAGGCTAGACCATGGCACCAAGTGCCATGTCACCTCCTTCCAGCTTACTCTTGCAAACCCATCCCATTTGGTTCCTTGTTCAATGACTTAAATATTCTGGACTGTTTCTCCAACTCATCATGTGCTCTTCTGTGGTGCCTAGTTACCAGACCTCCAAGGCTACCATATGTCATAGAATCAGAATCATAGAATCAGTTAGGATTGGAAGGGACCAAAAGGATCATCTAGTTCCAACCCCCCCTGCCATGGGCAGGGACACCCTACCCTAGATCAGGCTGGCCAGAGCTCCATCTAGCCTGGCCTTAAACACCTCCAGGCATGGGGCCTCAACCCCCTCCCTGGGCAACCCATTCCAGGCTCTCACCACTTTTGTGGGGAAGAACTTCCTCCTCACATCCATACTGAGGAATTGCTGTGCTGCAGCCAAACTGAACATGACAACAATCACATTTATTTCTTTGCTCTGTTTGTAACAGTTTGCCTTCTGGGCAGGCACTTGGGTCTTACCATGTAAGCTCTGCAATTGGAGTTACAAACAACCTCTTATCCTTCTGTGCTGGACACAGAGAACAACATATTTAACACTTTTTTTCACCCTGTTTTAAAGTAGCTTTAAAAGTTGTATGTGATGAAAAGATAGCAGGATATTAGGGGTTGGAAGGGACCTAAGGAGATCATCCAGTCCAACCCTCCTGACAAAGCAGGACCACACAATCTAGCTCAGGTCACACCAGAACACATCCAGACAGGCCTTGAAAGTCTCCAGAGAAGGGCACTCCACAACCTCTCTGGGGAGCCTGTTCCAGTGCTCTGGGACCCTTACAGTAAAGAAGTTCCGCATTGTGTTGATGTGGAACCTCTTGTGCTGCAACTTACATCCATTGTTCCTTGTCCTATGCCAGGGAGCAGTGAGCAGAGCCTGTCCCCCCACTGCTGGCGAGCCCTCAGATGTTTATAAACATTTATTAAATCCCCTCTAAGTCTTCTCTTCTCCAGACTAAAAAGCTCCAGGTCCCACAGCCTCTCCTCATACGGCAACCCTCCAGTCCCCTAATCATCCTCGGAGCCCTCCACTTCACCCTCTCAGGCAGATCCCTGACCCTCTTTAAAGCCTGGCTGGGGCACTTAGTGCCATGGTCTAGTTGACTGGATAGGGCTGGGTGCTAGGTTGGCCCGGATGATCTTGGCCTCAAGTTGTGCCAGGGGAAGTATAGGCTGGATGTTAGGAGGAAGTTGTTGGCACAGAGTGATTGGCGTTGGAATGGGCTGCCCAGGGAGGTGGTGGAGTTGCTGTCCCTGGAGGTGTTGAAGCATAGCCTGGATGAGGCACTTAGTGCCATGGTCTGGTTGACTGGATAGGGCTGGGTGCTAGGTTGGCCTGGATGATGTTGGAGGTCTCTTCCACCCTGCTTGATTCTATGATCTCTTAAACTGGGGAGCCCAAAACTGAATGCAGTAACAGTTCAAAAAGTGTTGCTTCTAAAACTTCTGCTTTAAAAAAAAGAAAATAAGGTTGCCTTGGCTTCTTACTTGCCTGTAGGGTTAGTGCCAGATGGAGTTTAATAGCAGGTACATAATATCCTGCTGTTTACAAGGTTTGAAATGTTTGTCTCCTTTTTCTCACTTTTTAGAAGGGTCACATCTATGAATAGGCAAAAGCCTGAGTTTTACTATATTCAGCTAATTTGTGGTGTTTAAAAATGGCCTTAACCTTTTCTGGGATGCAGGATTTGTTTTTTTTCACTGAAGCTTCATTTTTTTTACCTTGGAAAGAACAGAACTGAAAGTCTCAAAGCTCTCTGAGAATTTTTACAGTTACTTTCCTACCATCGCAGCTAAGTCAGCAGAGTTATAAGTGTAGGCAGTGACCAAAAATCATCCCAGTACTAAAGGATGAGATCTGTATTCACCTTGTCCAGAAGGAATACAACTGCAGTGTACACTAGAAATTAATTTGGGGGAAAAAAAACCCATGAGCTATGAAAATCCTGACACTAATTCTCTAATTTTAAGCATCTTTTTCCTATGTAACTTTGTGTTACATTGGTGTTTGCAGAGTGTATGTTTGACAAGGAGGGATGAGACAAGGATGGATGAGAAAGACTTTAAGATACAAAGAATGAGACAGAATGGCCCACTCTGCCATCCTTAAAGAAGTTAAAAGTCAGACAGGGGTGAGGGAGGCTATATGTCTTGGTTTGAGGCGTTTTAGAATCATAGAATCAGTCAGGGTTGGAAGGGACCACAAGGAGCATCCAGTCCCACCCCCCCCCTGCCATGGCCAGGGACACCCTACCCTAGAGCAGGCTGCCCTCAGCCTCATCCAGCCTGGCCTTAAACACCTCCCGGCATGGGGCCTCAACCACCTTCCTGAGTGTCCCAGGTTGAGACTATAGGGTTAAAAAAATCTTGTGGAAAAATCTTGTGGAAAAAAATCTTGTGTAAAAATCTTGACTGGAAGATAATTATTCAACCCCATAACTCTGCTATCTCCTCATAAACTCACAACAAGGTCAGTTTGCTCTCCTTTCCTACCTCCAGCTGAGAGGACTGGGGTTGTTTAGCCTGGAGAAGAGGAGGCTCAGGGCAGACCTCATTGCTGTCTGCAACTACCTGAAGGGAGGCTGCAGCCAGGTGGGGTTGGTCTCTTCTGCCAGGCAACCAGCAACAGAACAAGGGGACACAGCCTCAAGTTGTGCTGAGGGAAGTATAGGCTGGATGTTAGGAGGAAGTTGTTGGCAGAGAGAGTGATTGGCATTGGAATGGGCTGCCNTTCCTCCTCCTGCCCTGTGTGTGTGGTAGGAGCACCTTATTGGGAAGAATATGTAAGCAGGAGGCCTCCAGAGGCTTGTTTAGGCCTCTTTGGATGGCAGAGGTATTGGGGGGAGGGAGAGGAGGGGGATTGGAGCACTGGGGAGTATTAGATTTAGTTTTTTGGGATGGGGGAAAATTCAAGGGGGTTTGCCAGGGATGTGGGAATTGCTTTCTAATGCCTGTACTTCTCTCTAAACTGAATTCTGTGGTTTTTCTCCAATTTCCTTTGAGAGTTTCATTTCTGTTGGCTATCTTAAAAAAAAAATATGACACTGGGCAACCCATTCCAGGCTCTCACTGCTCTCATGCTCAACACCTTCCTCCTCACCTCCACTCTGAACTTCCCCACCTCCAGCTTTGCTCCATTCCCCCCAGTCCTGTCACTCCCTGGCAGCCTAAAAAGTCCCTCCCCAGCTTTTTTGTAGGCTCCCTTCAGATACTGGAAGGCCACAAGAAGGTCACCTGGGAGCCTGCTCTTCTGCAGACTGCACAGCCCCAACTCTTTCAGTCTGTCCTCACAGCAGAGCTGCTGCAGCCCTCTGAGCATCCTCGTGGCCCTTCTCTGGACACACTCCAGCATGTCCAAATCCTTGCAATATGGGCTCCAGAACCGGATGCAGTACTCCAGGTGGGGTCTCCTCAGAGTGGAGTAGAGGAAAGAATCACCTCCTTGGCCCTGCTTAGCACACTTCTCCTGATGCATCCCAGGCTCTGCTTGGCTTTCTGGGCTGCAAGTGCACACTGCTGGGTCTTGCTGGGCTTCTCATCCACCAGCACCCCCAAGTCCCTCTCCTCAGGGCTGCTCTCCAGCCACTCACTGCCCAGCCTAGATTTGTGCTTGGGATTGCCCCGACCCTGATGCAGGACCTTGCACTTGGTCTTGTTGAACCTCATGAGTTTGGCTTGTACCCACTTCTCCATCCTGTCTAGATCCCTCTGGATGGCATCCCTTCCCTCCAGCCTGCCTGCTGCACCACACAGCTTGGTGTCATCCCTTCCTTAACTAGTACTTCAGGTTCTCCTTTCCCTCTGCTCTGCTCTCATGTGACTGCCTCTAGAATACTGAGTTTTTGACCTCTCTGGTTCAAGAGGGACAGGGATCTACTGGAGAGGGTCCAACAGAGATGCTGTGAGGGTGGCTGGGGGACTTGAACATCTCTCCTATGAAGAAAGACTGAGAGAAGTGGGTCTGGTTGACCATCTTGAGAAGACAAGACTGAGAGGGGATCTTATTGCCATCTATATATATCTAAGGGGTGGGTGTCAAGATGAAGATGACAGTCTCTTGCCGGTAGTGCCCTGCAACAGGGCAAGGTGCAAGAGCTGTGAGCTGGAACACAGGAGCTTCCAGAGGTTCTGCTCCTTTAGAGGGAGAGTGATGTAGTACAGGAACAGGCTGCCCAGAGACATTCTGGAGTGTTCTCTGGACACTTTCAAAACCTACCTGGAAGTGTTCCTGTGAGGCCTGCCCTAGGTGATCCTGCTTTGGCAAGGGGGCTTGGACTGGGTGATATCAGGATCACAGGCTCATAGGATGTCAGGGATTAGAAGGGATGTGAAGAGATCATTGAGTCCAACCCCCCTGCCATATCTAGAGGTCCCTTCCAACCCTTATAATTCTGTTAAAGCTTGTTCCTGTTACCCACAGGACCACCATTTGGAAAAACAGAGCATTACTATTCCTTGTAGCTGAGCAACTGCTCTAGATGTGATAGGAGTGTACAAAAGCTCATTACCTCGTGTGTCCAGAGAAGGGCAACCAGGCTGGTGAGAGGCCTGGAGCACAGCCCTATGAGGAGAGGCTGAGGGAGCTGGGATTGTTTAGCCTGGAGAAGAGGAGGCTCAGGGCAGACCTTATTGCTGTCTACAACTACCTGAGGGGTGGTTGTAGCCAGGAGGAGGTTGCTCTCTTCTCTCAGGCAGCCAGCACCAGAACGAAAGGACACAGCCTCAAGCTATGCCAGGGGAAATTTATGCTTGAGGTGAGGAGAAAGTTCTTCACTGAGAGAGTCATTGGCTACTGGAATGGGCTGCCCAGGGAGGTGGTGGAGTCGCCATCCCTGGAGCTGTTCAAGGCAGGACTGGACGTGGCACTTGGTGCCATGGTCTAGCCTTGAGCTCTGTGGTAACGGCTTGGACTTGATGATCTATGAGGTCTCT
Organism: Tricholaema leucomelas; assembly: GCA_013400475.1. NCBI lineage: Eukaryota > Metazoa > Chordata > Aves > Piciformes > Lybiidae > Tricholaema lacrymosa > Tricholaema leucomelas. The sequence goes on from WAAF01007951.1 coordinate 20,089, forward strand.
TCCAACCTTGGTGATACTGTGATACCTCACATCTAAAGCCTGTTTTGTGCTAAGATACCTGCCACCACCTCCCCAAAATTAGAGAACAATGGTGTTAAGGACAACTGAACCACCAACGGACTTCATCTAGATTCCTTTGCCCATAAAGCTTTCTGTGCAAGAATGTGCAGGGCAGTTTATTTCAGAGATGCAGTGATCAAAGGCATGATACAAAGATTCATTGTTTCTGTATGCTGCACAAGAAGGCTGGAAGTAATTTGGGTCAACTGAAGTTAGAAACTGTCCCCCACCTCACAAGAGAGATGTGAGCTTTGAAGTCAGAGAGGTTATCAGAAAAACAATGCAGTAGACCCAGGTTTTCTCAAACCCAATTTCTAGTTTGCTGACTTAATGCCCATTCAGAACTGTGTTGCTGGACGAGGACAGTCTTCCCAGCCCTGCCCTGTGAGCTGCCCTTGGCAGATGCCAAAAAGCAATGTCAGAAACTATTCAATGCTTGAGTGATGCTGCAGCATATTTCTGGAAGCCAGTTGTTCCTGACCAAACAAGTTTGTGACCAATTTAGGCTGAAGATCAAAGGAATTTAAGGCATTTGCATTTTCCTGCACTATCCTGCTGTGGGCTGCAGGAATAACCACATTTCTAACATATTCTATTCCAGTACTTTGGATTTGGGGAGAACCATCCAAAAGCAGGGATGGGATAAAACCAAGAGCTGTACAAAAGGTAGGAGCCGTCCAAAAGCGGGAACAGGCCGGTCATGGCAGGGGTCTATCCAGCCGGGCACTCTGTTAAGGCAGAAGCTCTTTGAAGATGAGGACTATCAAAGTGGGAAGCCTCAAGGCAGGAACCCTTGCTCTATTTATCCCTTTCTCTAGACAAAGTGTCCATTTACCATTTATACTGGGCACAAAACCACAGCCAACCACCAGCCCGATTTCAGTGCAGGCATCTACACAGGTCAGCCCACGTGCAGCAAAAGGCATCCTTTTGCTGCCCCCCTTCAAGACCACAGGGCAGGGTGGGTAGCAGGTTTTTGTACCTTTCTTCTCCCATGGAGTGAGAGGGAGAAGAGAGGAATTTGGGGTGTCCCAGGACAGAGTTGTGCCTTCTGGGGCTGGTGACAGGATGCAGACTCAGCATGACCATTCCATACAGTTGAAAGAATCCTGTTCACAGACTAAATGGTCTTCTCTAGGTCCTCTAAGAGTTGAAGAGTTGTGCTAGTTTGAAGCAAGCTAGAATGTTTTGGTGAGAAGGACTAGATCATAGGCCTGATGAAACCCAGATCTCTGAGAAACTGGAAAGAGCAGCCTTGATGAAGCCATGGTTTTGTACCTATGCATGCTCACTTCCTCTTTGTCACTTACTTTTTTCCTGCTTGGGAGAAGATCTTCACCTCTGTTCCTTTTTGCTGTTTTGATGAGTACAGTAATCCTCTTATTGGGGAAATCCCTGACATATACATCTGGCTTTTCAGACTGCTCCCTACTGCAGTCTCATAACTTCTAAGTGATAAATGGCTGCAACACAGTCAGTAACCCATGTTATCACTGAAACAGACTCTATTCTGGAGATGCTATCTTACCCTTGCCTTCTCATGGCAACACTTGACTACAAGTTTCAGCCTAATGAATTGCTGCAAAAGCTTGGACTGTTCTCCCTCTGCAAGCCTTTTATATCCAAATTTGTGGATCTAAGCCAAGCACACAGTGAAAATGAAACCACTGGGCCATGCCCCCATTCTGACATGCTCAAATATCTGTTCCAAACTAGTAAATGCCTTGATCCTGCTTCTGGTGCATTGATCCAATAAAGGCTAGCCAGGAAGGTAAACTCCCTCAAAAAGTCTCTAACAGACTTTTCTGCACCCAAAAGATAATTTGTGTAGATGAAGCTCACTGCTCCTGGACATCTCCCCACATTCATTCTTTCCACATCTGTGTGACACCATATGACATTGGTTTCAAGAGTTACCTTGGCCTTCACAGGCACCTCTAATCCCTTCTCTGCCATGCTATGCAGGCAGAAGGATAATGCTGGTGTGGGTCATGGATCCAAGCATGAACCATCTGCTTTTCTGGCTTCTGTTGACGATCCTTACTGTTCTCCAGGTGGAAGAGGACAGCAACCAACAAAATAAGACTTTTTCTGATTAAAGAGATTGGAAGTATAGGATACAATGTCAATATGAACACTAACTCTCTTGTGCATTCATGTATCATAGCAAAACATTGGGAGATACTAAGATTTCTGTATTTTTGCTTGAAGGGAGGCTGTAGCCAGGTGGGGGTTAGTCTCTTCTGCCAGGGCAGCCAGCAACAGAAGAAGGGGACACAGTCTCAAGTTGTGCCAGGGGAGATATAGGCTGGATGTTAGGAGGAAGTTCTTGCTAGAGAGAGTGACTTGCCGTTGGAATGGGCTGCCCAGGGAGGTGTTCAAAAAGAGACTGGATGAGGCTCTTAGTGCCATGATCTGGTTGATTGGCCAGGGCTGGATGCTAGGTTGGACTGTATGATCTTGGATTCATTAATATTCATACAGAAATTAATATTCATATTTCAAAATGATTATTCATTTCCCATGCAAGGACCAAGCCAATACCTTTCTGTTTTGTTTTGGTTGGTTGGTTTGTTTTTCCTTTGGAAGTCAAACTTGTTTGGTTTTAAATGCTGTCCAAAAATGTTCCCTGAAGCAGCTATATGAACACTTCAGCAAAAACATTTAATGTTAAGCTGAGTAATAGCAAGAGTTAGGCAATCTTAATACCAAACAGTGTTGTAAATCAGGCCCATAATCTGAGCAGGTCTGGCACATAATTAATCTTTGGGGAGTCTCTGGGTAGGTTATTAGTCTGTAACCCCCCACAGGTCTCAGTGGGCTTGGGATTAAGTTCTGTGTGTGAATAATCATCTCATTAACCACCTCATGCAAAGGTTTCAGAAACCTTCAGTCCCTACTCTTGGAGCAGGTGCATGGTTTAATTAAGCTATGCCAAAATCTCATTGTGTAGTTCACTGCCGGCTCCACATCTCTCTGCTCAGATTGTGCCTTACTGACACTGGGAAATGCAAAGCTGCTCAGCAGAAGTGACCTGGGAACAAAGCCTTTACTCTGTGCTTTGGGTTACTGTCCTGTGCAGCAAGGGTGAACATATGTTTCCCATCTTCTGTGCTAAATGCTGCCACAGCAAGCTAACAGAAGGCAAGATAAGTTCAAAGAGAAGGTAGTGTTTCATCTCAGGTGGTGAAGGAAGGTTTGAAATTCTCATTTATTAGAGAGAAAAAATCTTCTCAACCATGAAATGAAGCCAAACACATTTGCCTTGAGATAGTTCCTGGAAATCATAAAACATTAGACCTTTTTTGAGATCAACTTGCAAAGAACTTTATAGCAAAAGCTATGGAAGGCCACCTGCAGTCTTAATGGTTGGTCTATAACTCTTTCTAATTCAAATTATCTGTATTTGAGAACTTTGCCAGAATTAATGTGTCCTTTCTCAGCTGTGAGCTTAATGCCACCATCCCTGGAGGTGTTCAGGAAAGAAACGGATGAGGCACTTAGTGCCATGGTCTAGCTGATTGGACAGGGCTGGGTGCTAGGTTGGCCTGGATGATCTTGGAGGTCTCTTCCAACCTGGTTGATCCTATGATTTTATATACTGCAGCCCTAGTTTTGAGTATTTCTACATCTCTCTAAGGAGAAGCAGCCTATGGGTAAGGTTGGAAAGTCCATGAGTGATTTCTCCTTTGGATTGTCCACTGAATGTGGGCTGTGAAATGTCACCTAGAGTTACAATTCTTTAACTTGAGCCACAGATCATCTTTTCAATGGGTTGCACACTCAGTGATGTGTGAGGAGAGCATGCCAGCTCATCATACCCTGACAAGGGCAATGCTCAGCAGCACAACTGAGCTCTGCAACTGCAAGGTCAAGAGACCAGGGTCAACAGTTATTGCCATTTGAGAAAGCTAGTTTCTCCTCCATTGCAGAAAGCTTTCCAATAGCAATTTTCATAGAATCATAGAATGGTTTAGGTTGGAAGGGACTTCAAGGATCATCCAGCTCCAACCCCCTGCCATAGGCAGGGACAATTCCCACTAGAGCAGGTTGCTCAAGGCCTCATCCAGCCTGGCCTTAAATGCCTTCAGGGAGGAAGTATCCACAACCTCCCTGGGCAACCTGTGCCAGTGTCTTACCACCTGTTCTTAGAATAGAATAGAATTGACCAGCTTGGAAGAGATATCCAAGGTCATCCAGTCCAACCTAGCACCCACCCCTGTTGAGTCAACCAGACCATGGCACTAAGTGCCTCAGCCAGGCTTTGCTTGAACACCCCCAGGGACGGCGACTCCACCATCTCCCTGGACACCCTATTCCAATGCCAATCACTCTCTCTGGCAACAACTTCCTCCTAACATCCAGCCTAGACCTCCCTCACCACAACTTGAGACTGTGTCCCCTTGTTCTCTTGCTGCTTGCCTGGCAGAAGAGACCAACCCCACCTGGCTGCAGCCTCCCTTCAGGGAGCTGCAGACAGCAATGAGGTCTGCCCTGAGCCTCCTCTTCTGCAGGCTGCACACCCCCAGCTCCCTCAGCCTCTCCTCACAGGGCTGTGCTCCAGGCCTCTCACCAGCCTTGGTGCCCTTCTCTGGACACTTTCCAGTACCTCAGCATCTCTCTTGAATTGAGGAGCCCAGAACTGGACACAGTAGGCAGTGGCATCATTGTTCTGGCCAACGAATTCAAAGCTTGGTGCCTCATGTGACCATGCAGACACATTGAGGGGCAGCAGAAGACACCTGACAAATGGTGCTAAGCCCCTAGCCCTTAAGGCTTTATTGAGGCCAAACCCTTCCTTGTTTGCTCATTCAACTCCACTCCCAGACCTGCAAGAGAAGGAGGAGGAGAGCAAGGGTTTAACTGGCCTGGCTGTGTAAATGACAAAATAACAGACAGCTGGCGTTAAAGGTGTGGCGGTTTGAGCTGTCTTTTGTAGCTTTGACTATGGTTTAAAAAGAAGACTGGAAACTTTTTGTAACGCACTTCCTTAGATACAAATTCTCAGCCAAAGGATCTAAAATATGTTTTTGAAAGTCTTCAGTAGACAAACCTTAGAAAAATGCCTTCTAAAATTGCTGTCTGGAAGGAAACTACTGCTCAGTTTTTACTCTTTGGCTTTGCTGCACCTTACTAAATATTTGTAATACTCTTGAAATGATTTAAATAGGAAGGAAAATAGAATTACTATTCACATTAGAAAGAGAGATCTGTTTTAAAGGTACTGTTCTCCACAACAAGACCATGAATTTAACAGGCTTTTACCCTATTGTTGATAGCACAATACTGTGGCAGGGATCCACAGCTATAGGGAACAATCCAATTACTCTTCAATTGAGTCAAAGCAATTAGACAGCTTAGGCCATGGGGTAATGCAATCAGCTGAAAACGTTCAACAATCAGATTTGGAGGGAGCTGAAGCTCACATTTTCTTTCTTTCCTAGATGGCTCAGAGATCTCCTTCTAATGAACAACGGAAAAGCAAGGACTGGTGAAAGCCTCAAAAGTCACTTTGAAGTCCTTGGAAAAGGTAATGCTGGCTTGTAAATATACAGGTTCTTTTGGTGATGGACAAACTCATGGGCCTCTCTGCACTTAATCCTCCTTTACCATGTGCTTAGCTTCTAAAATACATCCAGGCTGGCCTTCAGACTTTGATGTTTATGAAAATTTATTGTTAGATCTGAGGTGTAAGGACCTAAGTGGTTGTTTAAGTGGATGTTGATGTAAAGCTGGGATATCTGGGGTCTGGCTAAGCAGAAAACAAAATGTATATTCGAACTAACTAACATTTCCCAGACAGGTTTCTCTGGGAATCTGGAAACTATCTGGGTTGTATTTTGTATTTAGGTTTTTATTTTCCATGTGGCATAGCATTTTGGTGATTATGTTGCCTGTATTAAATAAGAGAGGAAGAGTCACGCTACAGGATTATGTCCAAGTATCCTGAGTTCTTCCTTGTAGCTTAATGATCTTTTGAAGGCAGAATGAACATAACTAAAGCATTAAAAACTCAAATACTTGAGTCTCATGCTGAATGAGTAGTTGGTACATTATGAAGCTGAATTGTGTTTCACAAGTGTTATATTCCTTTATACTTCTTTGGGGATTATCACTAACACAACATCCAAATGATCTTGTTTCTAACTGAAATAATTGGAAGAAGGTGTTTTGTAACTCTACAGAGTGTGGCTTTTGCCAACAAAATCTCAGCAGAGCGCAACTCTTCCTATGTAAGGATGATCTGCATCAAAATACTCCCTGTTAACCTGCTTTATTGTCCTGAAATAATTGGCTGAATGGGACCTTTGTGTTTTGTGACAGAGAAGAGGTGGCACTTCGTTTCTAGGTGAGAGCTGACAAAATGTGGTTTAAATAGCTTAACTCTGGAGATCCTAATCTGACACAGGTGTTTTTCAGGCATGGTCTGTGGAATATCTCAGGGGCTTGATTCCATTATGTTGAGAAAAGTTAGAAGATATCCTGATTTTTCCAAAGCTGATTATAATGTGGGTTTGAGCAGAACAGGCCCAGGACAGTTTGCAGCATTGCAGATGCAATTCCTTCTGCACTCAGCCACAGGAAAGAGTGACCTAAAAGTGTATTTTGAACTCAGCTCATCACCTCATAGGGAAATTTTTAGAGCCTTTAGGACTTCAGAATCCAGACCAGAGCTGTTTATGCTAAGGAACCCTTTGGGCTGAGGCTGTAACCCCCAAATGCCCTGGACTCTAAACTGTCATTGGAGTGTGACAAAGCTGGTGAGAGGTCTGGAACACAGTCCTGTAAGGAGAGGCTGAGGGAGCTGGGGGTGTTTAACCTGGAGAAGAGGAGGCTCAGGGGTGACCTCACTGCTGTCTACAACTACCTGAAGGGAGGCTGTAGCCAGGTGGGGGATGGTCTCTTCTGCCAGGCAAGCAGCAATAGAACAAGGGGACACAGTCTCAAGTTGTGGTGGTGGATGTTTGGAGGAAGTTGTTGCCAGAGAGAGTGATTGGCATTGGAATGGGCTGCCCAGGGAGGTGGTGGAGTTGCTGTTTCTGGAGGTGTTCAAGCAAAGCCTGAATGAGGCACTTAGTGCTGTGGTCTAGTTGATTGTCCAGGGCTGGGTGCTAGGTTAGACTGGATGATCTTGGAGGTCTATTCCCACTTGGCTGATTATATAATTCTATGATACTATTTAAGTGAAAATGTAGACATAATGCACAGGTTATGGTTTCTTGAATGCTGAAATTAAAACTGGGTCATGGCAGCTGTTTTGGAATTCAGCCTTTTGCCCACATGTTTGCCTGGGATGTCTGGAGCACATACTGAGGACAGCTTCTGAGATAAATAGGAAGCCTCACTCAGAACAGTCTTTTGTGCAACTCTTTAAAGCTAGACATCTATCAAAGTGAGAAGTTAGTTTGGGTAAAGGAGGGTAGTTAGTGTTTTTCTTGTCTAATTAACAGATCGAAGGCATTGATGTGGAGTGGAAGAGCTTGGGCTATGTTCCAAGCTAATATACTGCTGTAAGTAAAAATACTTCTGCATTAATGGTGGAACAATGGGATTTAGACTCTGTCTTGCCTCTAGTATTGGTAAAAAAGCTGAATGAGTCCTTATCTTACATCTTCACACTGGAATAGACTTACAGGATGGAGAATGGGGAGTGAAGAAGAGACCTCGATATGTCTCCCCCAAAAGACCCCGCTGCAATGTCAGTTGTTCTGGTTTACACCATCTCTGCAGATGGATCTGGACCTTGTGTCCTCTTGAAAGGCAGGGGGGAACATCGCTATCTTTGGGAATTCTGAGTGAATGCAAAGTCTTTAAGTGTGGAAGAAAACTTTTTTCTTGGTTCAGAGGTTATCTAGAGGTGGTTCCTGAGTTCTGCCCATTTGTGTTCGTGTGTTGCAAAGGATTTGTCTCAGGAGCTGTAATCAACTGTTGCAATGCTAAGTTAGAAATATTTGGGGAAGACATCAAAGTAGTTTTCTAGAGGGCCTGTGACATGCTGTGCCATTATGTACTCCTGTATGAAGGCTGAATAAGAAATCAACTGAAGAGCTGCGCTATTCATGTAAGGCTTGCTAAGCTATGAATAATGTGATCACCCCAGACACAGCATTGTGAATATTATATAAGCATCTTTACAGTATTTTTATCTGTATTTGCATGTCTTAAAAGGAGGGGGGGAAATACTTGGGTTGTAGAGCCAAACTTTCAGTACTGAAGAACTTGGCTCTGGTTTCTGCATGAGATACAAAGAAATGGTGAATTTTCCTTTAAGAGAGCAAAGACACTGAGCAATTCTATACTGACTTCATGTATCTTCTGTGGATGAGCCTGTCTATGCTGCATGGAAACATCAAACACTGGTAGCATATGAGCATCATGAAAGGGACTTGTATCTACTCTACATCTACTGTGCCTAGGTGGCCAAGAGAGCCAATGGCATCCTGGCCTGGATCAGGAGCAGTGTGGCCAGTAGGACAAGGGAGGTTATTCTGTCCCTGTACCTGGCACTGGTCAGGGCACACCTTGAGTGCTGTGTCCAGTTCTGGGCTCCTCAACTGAAAAGATATGTTGAGGTGCTGGAACGTGTCTAGAGGAGGCCAGCAAGGCTGGTGAGGGGCCTGGAGCACAGCCCTGTGAGGAGAGGCTGAGGGAGCTGGGGGTGTTTAGTCTGGAGAAGAGGAGGCTCAGGGCTGACCTCATTGCTGTCTACATCTACCTGAAGGGAGGCTGTAGCCAGGTGGGGCTTGGTCTCTTCTGCCAGGCAACCAGCAATAGAACAAGGGGACACAGTCTCAAGTTGTGTTGGGGGAGGTCTAGGCTGGATGTCAGGAGGAAGTTGTTGCCATATAGAGTGATTGGCATTGGAATGGGCTGCCCAGGGAGGTGGTGGAGTCGCTGTCCCTGGAGGTGTTGAAGCAAAGCCTGACTGAGGCAGTTAGTGCCATGGTCTAGTTCACTGGACAGGGCTGGATGGTCTTGGAGGTCTCTTTGAACCTGGCTGATTCTGTGATTCTACTCAGAGCAGTGCCCACCTGCCCAGATACCTGTTCCCTTTCCAGTTATGCTGGATGTTCCTTAAAGTCTTTCTCCCCTTCACAAAACCAAAAAAAAAAAAGAAGAGGTGACCTCTTGGCTTTAGACACCTGGAGGGTGCCCTGATGGCACAAACTTTCCATCTGCCTGGTGAATTCCTGTCTGCTGCTATGCAAACCCAGCACTTCCCAAGCAGCCACCAGCTGTTCTCAGCTTTCAAGACCACTGAGAAAAGTGCAGTGTGGGAAGGTGTGTGACAGCTTTCTCTTTTCAAGTGAGAAATATCTATTACCTTACCTACTCACCCTGATTTTGCTGTTTTGAAGTTCGTGTTGCTGCTCAGCCATTGAGTTACAGTAAGTGATAACAAGGGTGGGTTGTCACTCACTGTGGGCAAAGGCTAGAAGCAAATGAGCCTTACTTTGTCAGATGTCCTCTAGCACTTTTTAATGCTTGTGGATGGAAGGGATGGGAGACTCAAAACTGTGGTATAGGAGGAGGAAGAAGATGCTCCAAGCCACCCTGTGCATCTCCTGTAAGCTTATCTCGTTTTGACACCTTTTCTGGGGTGTGTAGCCACCCTATTTCACCTGTGCTTGACCTCTCAGTAGATTTCCTAACCCCCACTCCCAGTATTGCATCTCCTTTGCCCCCTGTGCAAATCTGCTGTCTGCAATTTGCAGTGACAGCAAGAAGAAGGCCTTTGACCCTCACTCAGATTCTGAGCAAGGATTAGGAGAGGCAGGCTGAGTTGGAGATTCCATGTTCACCTCTTATACTACAGCAGGGCATTGTTCCTCAGGTTATTGCATGTTAGAACCAACTTTACTAGGAGCATGGCTTGTGGGGATCCAAACAGCAGGTTCTTTTGCAGAGTGTCCGTCAGCATTGACGTCTTGACTGTGTTTCACCTGACCTGCTGAGCCTTCTAATGGCCAAAATAACTAGATTTTTCTTACTGTACTCTAAATTTTGACTACCTTTTCCATCCACTTTGAAACAAGAAAAGCAGAGTCCTTTCTCAGTATAATGCACTAAGTTTGCTAAGGTAACAAAATTGACTGGGTTCTGCTGTCAGTCACACAGCTGCTCTGTGGATGAGAAGCTCAACATGAGCCAGGAGTGTGCACTTGCAGCCCAGAAAGCTAACCAGATCCCGGGCTGCCGAAGTAGAAGTGTGGCCAGCAGGTGGAGGGAGGTGATTCACTCCCTCTACTCAGCTCTGCTGAGACCCCACCTGGAGTACTGCATCCAGTTCTGGAGCTCCTATTACAAGAGGGATGTAGAGATGCTGGAGTGTGTCCAGAGAAGGGCCACGAGGATGCTCAGAGGGCTGGAGCAGCTCTGCTGTGAGGACAGACTGAAAGAGTTGGGGATGTTCAGTCTGGAGAAGAGGAGGCTCCCAGGTGACCTTCCTGTGCCATTTAAGTGTCTGAAGTGGGCTTACAAAAAAGCTGGGGAGGGGCTATTTAGGCTGTCAGGGAGTGACAGGACTGGGGGGAATGGAGCTAAGCTGGAGGTGGAGAGATTGAGACTGGCTGTGAGGAGGAAGTTGTTGAGCACAAGAGTGGTGAGAGGCTGGAATGGGTTGCCCAGGGAGGTGGTTGAGGCCCCATGGCTGGAGGTGTTTAAGGCCAGGCTGGATGCGGCTGTGGGCAGCCTGCTCTAGAGTAGGGTGTCTGTGCCTATGACAGGGGGGTTGGAACTAGGTGGTCCTTGAATCCTTGTGATCCCTTCCAGTTTTGACTGATTCTGTGATTCTGATTCTATGCTTAATTTGCTGTTGCTAATAAAACAGAGTTGGATTATCTGTGTGCTGATCTGGAGCTAGGTCTATCTCACATCCTATGTGTTCAGTCTCTCAGTGAGCTCTCTGCAATAGTAGGAAATTGGTTTATTCCTTCTTCATCCATGTCTTGAAAAAGTACAATTCGTTAAAGATGCTCAAGTTGTGAATACTGTGGGGAGAAAAGTCTAGAACTGTATGGAAATAGATTGTGGAGACATAAAAATAGCACTGCTTTGCGGTGTCGCTGTTGTCACTGCGTCTCTTGGGGATTCCTCTTCCCATCCACAGTTCTCTACGATTATAACATACCCTAGGGGATGTTCTTGGAAGCTTTTAGTGCCCAGGGCTGTGCTGTGCTCCCACAAGATGGTGGGAGTTGGTATCTTTAGTTGTGTTGCTTGGCTGAGAAATTGCTGACAGGAGGAATCTGCAACGATTACAATAACACTTGCTGAAGAGTAAAACATGCTAAGGAGGATGTCAGGTGGCTTAAATCTGTTCCAGTACACTTTTGTTGGACATACATTTCTTGAGGTTGCCATTTCTGAGGTGAGGCCATTGTCTGGCCTTTGCCATCCCAGCTTTACCCTGATACCAGCCAGTGCAACAGAGCTTTTCTAGGTCTTTCTCAATTTCTTCACAGTTTTACCCCTAGACATTGAATTCTCAGAGGAAATGTGAGCTTGGAGATTGGGTCTGTGCAAAGAACCCACTCTGATACTTAAGGTGAACAGACATCTTACACACACTTGAAGTGAGGAGTGTGCGAAGCTCAGATGAGTGCCAGAATTGTTTTTGATGGAGTCCAGTGAATGTATTTGTGATTAAAGGCTTTCAGGCCTGAAGTATAAGACATGAGGTCTTGAGATGATGTGATGGTTTGGGTGTTACCTCCCCCCCAACTATTAGGCGCAGGGGGGACCTTATTGCTATCTACAACTACCTGAGGGGTGGCTGTAGCCAGGAGGAGGTTGCTCTCTTCTCTCAGGCAGCCAGCACCAGAACAAGAGGACACAGCCTCAGGCTGCGCCAGGGGAAATTTAGGCTTGAGGTGAGGAGAAAGTTCTTCACTGAGAGAGTCATTGGCTACTGGAATGGGCTGCCCAGGGAGGTGGTGGAGTCGCCATCCCTGGAGCTGTTCAAGGCAGGATTGGACGTGGCACTTGGTGCCATGGTCTAGCCTTGAGCTCTGTGGTAACGGGTTGGACTTGATGATCTATGAGGTGTCTTCCAACCTTGGTGATACTGTGATTATGAAATCACCCAGACTAGACCCAGGAGGCTGGGGGTTAAGGAATGAAGCTATCTTTACAGCTTAGCACAATTTACAAGGACAAATATACATAATATTTACAGTTATATACAAGTTAAAAGTAATACAGAAACACAGTAACCCTCCCAGAACGATCAGATTGCCAGGAGGGCTCCCAACCCAACCCTTCTCCACACCCCTCCCACTTTCCATCCCTTCAGAAATAACCAGATTAACCCACATATATCTCACATGATTAATTTGGAGATCCAAGGTGAGCTGTCAAAAAGACAACAAGGAGGTTAGAGGGAAAAAGAGTTAGGTTGGATTAGAGTTAAGGCAGAGGCAGGCACAGAGACCAGACCATCAGAAAGAAGGAGCAGAACAGAACTGAGAGCTGAGCAGGGTGTGAGCAGTGTCTTATCTAGGTTTTGACTTACTGCATTTCTCAGCAGAAGAATGGGTGATGTAGGGTGCTGTTGCATTTTTTTTTCTTCTCACAGCTTAGGATTTGGCAGAGGTCAGTGGGATGAGATTGAACAAGGCCAAGTGTGGGGTTCTACACTTTGGACACAACAACCCTAAGCAGTGCTACAGGATGGAGAAAGAGTGGCTGGAGAGCAGCCAGGAAGAAAGAGACCTGGGTGTACTTGTAGATAGCAGCATAACATGAGCCAGCAGTGTGCCCAGGTGGCCAAGAGAGCCAACGGCATCCTGGCTTGTATCAGGAAGAATGTGGCCAGTAGGACGAGGGAGGATATTCTGCACCTGTTAGGAAGATCAGGCCACATCTTGAGTCCTGTGTCCAGTTCTGGGCTCCTTAATTCAGGAGAGATGTTGAGGTGCTGGAAGGTGTCCAGAGAAGGGCACCAAGGCTGGTGAGGGGCCTGGAGCACAGCCCTGTGAGGAGAGGCTGAGAGAGCTGGGGGTGTGCAGCCTGCAGAAGAGGAGGCTCAGGGCAGACCTCATTGCTGTCTACAATGTCCCTCCTGAAGGGAGGCTGTAGCCAGGTGGGGTTGGGCTCTTCTGCCAGGCAAGCAGCAACAGAAGAAGGGGACACAGTCTCAAGTTGTGCCAGGGGAGGTCTAGGCTGGATGTTAGGAGGAAGTTGTTGGCAGAGAGAGTGATTGGCATTGGAATGGGCTGCCCAGGGAGGTGGTGGAGTCACCGTCCCTGGAGGTGTTCAAGCAAAGCCTGGCTGAGGCACTTAGTGCCATGGTCTGGTTGATTGCACAGGGCTGGGTGCTAGGTTGGACTGGATGATCTTGGAGTTCTCTTCCAACCTGGTTGGTGGCCAATCAACTAAACCAGGGGTCTTCAAACTTTTTAAACAGGGGGTGGTTCACTGCTCCCTCAGACACTGTTGGGGGCTGGACTATAATTTGGTTCCAGCCCAGTCCCAGCGAGTGCTTGGAGGCTGTGGAGGCTGGCGAGCGGATTAGGTGGCAGGAAGTGGCTGCTTGGTTTCCCCCCAACCCCTGGTGTGGGGGTGGGCAGGGACATTCTGTAAATACTGGTGAGCCAGAATGAGGACCCTGGGGGGTTGTATCTGGCCCCAGGGCTGTAATTTGAGGACTCTTGAAATAGACCATGACACTAAGTGCCTCATCCAGGCTTTTCTCGAACACCTCCAGAGACAGTGACTCCACCACCTCCCTGGGCAGCCCATTCCAATGCCAATCACTCTCTCTGCCAACAACTTCCTCCTAACATCCAGAGTAGACCTCCCCCGGCACAACTTGAGACTGTGTCCCCTTGTTCTGTTGCTGCTTGCCTGGCAGAACAAGATCTTTCATGTTAAGCTAGAAAGAAATATAAAAGCAATATCTTTCTCCAATGATTGTGTTCTGCCTTTCAGGTGGATTGCCTGCTATTACGTTGCTCTTGGGAGAGAGTAATTCTCCCCAATGTATTTACTTGCTACAAGCTTTGAACTCGAGGTGATCTGCAAGCATTTTAGCTCTTAATAGAATCATTCCCTTGCTGTTTTGGAAATAAATTGAAGAATTAATTGTAAACAGAGAAAAAAAAGTTGGCTGGTTTGTTTTATTTGGTTGGGTTTTCTGTTAGAAGGAATATTATGGAAACGTTTTGAGTGGAGGAAGGGCTAAGACATCCAACAAAAATATCTCTTTACCTCAGTGTGCTAGTTTGAGCCTAGCTAGCATGTTTTGGTGAGAAGAAATAGATGATAGGCTGTAAAATGAAAACAATGGTGAGGTCTACTTTGCTCACAGTCTTGCTGGGATGTGTAAAGAAGAAAGGCAAAACAAAGNCAGTATTTGGCTGAGGAGTATGTCTCCATGTTTAATTAAACATGAGTGTTTTAAAGTCCAGATTTGCCAGTTTTCTATATTGCATACTTGTGGGAGTGCCAGCATTTGAATTCCTCTCTCTTCCTATGTATCCAGGCACAGTGCTGCTGGCCAAAACTCTTTTTTTAATGTGGTTTCTGACTACCAAGCATGGCTGAAGCCAACTGATCTCCAGCCCAGCTTCAGCTGCAGAAAGTCTGAATTTTCCTGAGCACAGAAAATCCAAAGATGGAATGAGACCTTCTGTGGAAATCCTCCAACACATGCAGGAGTGAGGGAGAAGGCTGTTTTCTAGCACAGTCCAGATACATTCCAAGTCCTAGTCTCAAGTTGTGCTGAGGGAGGTCTAGGCTGGATGTTAGGAGGAAGTTGTTGGCAGAGAGAGTGATTGGCATTGGAATGGGCTGCCCAGGGAGATGGTGGAGTCTCTGTCCCTGGAGGTGCTCAAGCAAAGCCTGGATGGGGCTCTTAGTGCCATGGTCTGGTTGATTGGCTAGGGCTGGGTGCTAGGTTGGCCTGGATGATGTTGGAGGTCTCTTCCAACCTGGTTGCTTCTATGATTCTGTACCTGGTCTTGAACAGACAGGATGATGGTCTTAATGGGCCACCAGATGGCAAATGAAAAATCAATGAAAAGAGATAATTTCTGCAAGAATTCTCTCCTTAACACCACTGCAACAGCAACATGGAAAGGCAATGTTTGGAGAGAGACACACACACCACACCACAACCCCCACTCTGCCCTGCCCTGGGCCCTCACAAAAAGAGTATAAAAGGACCACAACTTCTGGGCAACACTTGTTGCATCTACCACAGAACACCCTGCTGGAAGGTACACCTACCCACCACAACTTGGACTGTGCCCATGAGACCTCTTATGAACCAATGTTAGTGATAGCCTCCTTCTCTCTCTTTCTTCTCCTTCCTTTTTCTTCTCATTTCTCCTCCACTAGGGTCCGTTACTGACAGTTTCTGTTGTCTCTAGTAAACCAAACTCATCAGCTGTGTGGCATAGGTTAACTTTCATTTAGAGTCGTAGAATCAGTCAGGGTTGGAAGGGACCACAAGGATCATCTAGTTCCAACCCCCTGCCGTGCCCAGGGACACCCTACCCTAGGTCAAGCTGGCCATAGCCTCATCCAGCCTGGCCTTAAACACCTCCAGCCATGAGGCCTCAACCACGTCCCTGGGCAACCCATTCCAGGGTCTCACCACTCTCATGATGAGCAGCTTCCTCCTCACATCCAGTTTGAATCTCCCCACCTCCAGCTTTGCTCCATTCCCCCTAGTCCTGTCACTCCCTGATAGCCTCAAAAATCCCTCCCCAGCTTTTTTGTAGGCCCCCTTCAGATCCTGGAAGGCCACAAGAAGGTCACCTGGGAGCCTTCTCTTCTCCAGACTGAACATCAGCAAAAATTTTCTCTGAGGGAATTTTTGCATCTTACCCTGACTTGCCCCTGCTGCCCAGAGTTGGCTCCGGCCACTGGGTTATTACAGACACATGATGGGAGGGTGGCATAACACAGGGGAAGAAAAGGTGTAAGAAACAAGGAGGAAAAAGAGTAGCCTTGGTAACACTAGAAGGAGATCTAAAGTGTATTCAGTGGTGTTTCCCATCATCTGCTTTTTCTGTATATTCTCCATTTACAAAAGCTTTGGTTAAAAATGGTCATTTCAGATGCTATGAATCCCTTTGTTTTCTGAAACTGGAGAGGTTTGAATATTTTTCTTCTTCATGTTGTTGAAGACCCTTGGTCAAGAGGATTTATAGACTCATCATGTGCTCTTGGTAAATGCAGACTTACCTAGCTTCCAGTGCAGCTTTCTTCAGCAGCACTCTTTTCCCAAAGATTGCTTCATCCTGTCTAATAGAATCATAGACTCAACCAGATTGGAAGAGACCTCCAAAATCAGCCAGTCCAACGTATCCAACCTATTCAACCAAGATCATCCAGTATAGCCCTATGCAGTCAACTAGTCCATGGAACTAAGTGCCTCATCCAGGCTTTTCTTCAACACCTCCAGGGACAGCGACTCCACCACCTCCCTGGGCAGCCCATTCCAATGCCAATCACTCTCTCTGCCAACAACTTCCTCCTAACATTCAGCCTAGACCTCTCCCGGCACAACTTGAGACTGTGTCCCCTTGTTCTGTTGCTGCTTGCCTGGCAGAAGAGACCAACCCCACCTGGCTACAGCCTCCCTTCAGGTAGTTGTAGACAGCAATGAG
>WAAF01007953.1:0-18777 GCA_013400475.1 Tricholaema leucomelas
TTCTAGCTAGGCTCAAACTAGCACAACATGACACACTGGAGAGGTGGGGTCAGGTGACCTTCATGAGGTTCAAAAAGAGCAAGTGCAGGGTTCTGCATCTGGGCTGGAACAATCCTCACTATTGATACAGACTGGGGGATGAGGAGATAGAAAGCAGCGCTGTGGTAAAGGACTTGGTGATGCTGATGGACGAGAAGCTGAACATGAGCAGGCAGCGTGAGCTGAGTGCATGAAAACCAGAATTGCCAGCAGATCCAGAGAGGTGATTCTGCCACTTTGCTCTGCTCTGGTGATGCCTCACCTCATGTGCTACAACTAGCTTTGGAGCCCTCAATTCAGGAAGGACATAGACCTGATGGAGTGGGTCCATGTGAAGGGCCACGAAAATGATCAGGGGTTAGAGCACCTCTCCTATGAGGACAGGCTGAGTGAGTTGGGAAGCAGCCTTCCAGTACCTGAAGTAGGCTACAAGAAGGCTGGAGAGAGACTGTCTACAAAGGCTTTCAGTGACAGGATGAGGAGCATTAACTTTGAACTAGAGAAGAGCAGATTTAGATTGGAAGTTAGAAACACGTTCTTTACCGTGAGGATGCTGGAAATCTGGAACAGGTTGCCCAGGGAGGTGGTTGAGGCCATATCCCTAGTGTTACTCAAAGTGAGGCCTTCACAGGGCTCTGAGCAACCTGATGTAGTTGAGGATGCCCCTGCTGACTGCAGAGGGAGTTGGAGAAGATGATCTTTGGAAGTTCCTTCCAACCCAGACTATTCGACCATTCTACCATTCTATGATTTGCTTTCTATCATTCAAGAACTTATTCCAATTGCCACAAACAATCAAAGATTGTCAAGACTGGCCTCACAGTGACATCTGTCAGCTTCCACAGTACTTGTGAGTATATCATCAGGACTTACGTATGTCCAGTTTGCCTGTTTTCCCTGACCAGATTCTCTTCCACCAGGGGTACATCTTGCTCCAGACTTGCCTTGGTCCCTCAGGCCTCTGGGAACTGAGATGCCTGAAGAACAGTGCTGCTGACAAGACTGAGGCAAAGAAGCAGCCATTCAATATCTCAAGCTTTCCTGTGTCCTGGTACACCACTTCATTCAGCAACAGACCCACATTTTCCCTGGCCTTTCCCACCTATGTTCTTCCAGAAGCCTTCTTTGTCTTGCGGATTCAGGAACAGATTCAACTCCATCTGAGCTTTTAACTGTTTTAACATCATCTCCGTATGCTTGGACACTTGCGCATTTGTCCCAGGCCACCTGTCCTTGCTTACACCCTTTGGATGCTTCCTTTTTGTTTTTGAGTTTGGCTGGCAGTTCCTTCTTCACCCACATAGATCTCCTGGCATTTTTGCCTGATTTCCTGTTCCCTAGGTTGGACTACTTTTGGACAAGGAGGAGATGATCTTTGAATACTAACTGGCTTTCTTGGGCCCCTCTTCTCTTCAGGGCCTCATCCCTGGGACAATCTCCAGCAGAAGTGACCAAAGTCCGCTTCTAAAGTCCAGCACTGAGGGCTTGTTTTTCATGTTCCTCTTTCCTCTCAAGATCCTGAACTCTATCATCTCATGGTCACAGCAGTTAAGACCTTTGACATTCACAGTCCCAGCAAGCCCTTTGTTGGTATGAGGTCCACCAGACCAGTCCTTAGCTGCTGTATCACTTGAGTCAGGAATTTCCCAATGATGTGTTCCTGGAGTCTCTTGGGTTATGCCCTGCCAACAGATAATAGTGTGGTTGAAGAACTCCATTATTGGGCATTGTATTAAGTGCTCATCTTACCTTCTAAACAAACTATGGAATCTGCCATGTCTTTGCCTGTGGTTTTGGAAAAGCATGGCACAAATCAAACCTTCTCTCAGTGTGTCTGGCCATCAGTCAATAACAAGTGGAAACAGGAAGATGTATTCCCAGATGAAGTCGCTAAATCATAGAGCATGTTCTGGAGAACAAGCTTTTGTGAGGACCAGCTGAGGAACTGGAGTTGCTTAGTCTGGAGGAGGCTGTGGGGAGAAACTCTCTGAAAAGAGGTGGGGGTTGGTATCTTCACTCAGGTAACAAGAGGAAATGGCCTTGAGTTGCACCACAGGAGGTTTATCTTCACTTTTAGAAGAAAATTTTTCATTCAAAGGGTTCTCAGGCACTGTGACAGGCCCTCCAAGGAGGTGGTTGAATGCTCACCCCAGGTGTCTCAGAGATACAGAGGTGTGGTGCTGAGGGACATGGTTTAGCACCAGCCTTGGTAGAATTGGAGGGTGGTTGATCTCAATGATCTTCAGTCTTTTCCAGCCCAAACAGTTCTATGATTCTAAGTTGTTTGTTTGCTTGACTTCGTGTCCTTGTGTCTGCATTGCAAGCTTAAAGCAGATTTGGGCTCACCAACTTCACTACCGTGGTCTGAGCAAGCTTCTTGCCCTGTTGCTGGATTTCAGGTAGATGAAGCACTGGGAAAAGAGTACCTGAAGTCTTGCAGGCAGGATCAAAAATGAGAGCAGACTGTCAGATTAGTCTGTGGTGGGCATTTTCATCTTCACAGTAAGCTTGTGGAACAGCAGAGCTGCTAGATTTCTGAGGATAAAAGCAAGTCCTACACACATGGTGCACAGCAGGAGGAAATCATTGGACTGGGCTGTAAGATTCATGGTAAGAATTTGGTGGTGATGAAACCAAGACACTGGAAGCAATGGCAGACATCAACTCAGGTTATGATAGGTTCGATTACTAGGCTCGTAGTCATGGAAGCATCTATTTTGTGCTACTCTATCCTAATCTCTACAGCTGTCCTTGCAGTTCATTCCCCAAAATGGGAAATTGCATCCCACATAGAGCAACGAGTCAGAACAAGATCTGTTTTTTTCAGAGGCATGCAGCATGCTTTGCTGCTTGCTGTAGCTGCATGATATCCAGAGCGTCACAGAAGGGAAAAGCTTGAGTCTAATGACTGGGTCCTCGCTAGCGCTTTCCTCATTTGCTGGTGCTTTTTGCTGAAGACTTGCTCTACTGCTGCCTAAGCGTTCCTCTGGGACAGCTTTCCATGTGAGACACTAGCTCATTTCAAAGCAGAAAGCTAAGCTGGTGATGTTTCTGATACCCTCCCTGCTTTAGCAAGGAGCATCTTTTCCCTTGCCTGCTGTTACGGCTTCTGGAGGGTCTCGGTCAGCCTCTCTCCTGGAAGCTAGACCTGACCCATCCTCTAGACCAGCTGTGGTGTCATGGACAAAGCAGAACTGGCCGCCATGATGTTGAAAACCAAGTCAAGAACAGATGCATTACCTCAGCAGTGTTCATGTAGCTATGGGTGTGAAAGGAAAATGGAGTGTCCCTGGGGGAAAAAAAGCACATGCTACTGAATGTTTAATATAATACACCCAACATTTGAAGCTAAACAAGGCCCTGTTGTCATCCTCAAGAAACTGCACTCAGCTGTGGCTAAGGAAAAAAAGAAGTGCTGCTCAGTCTTGAGAAAGCCTCACCCCTCACCAAAACTAGGAACCTTCTGTTCATCCCCTTGTTTCAAACAAACTGTCCACAGATCAAATGCTTCTGGTGGTCACATTTGCACAGCTCGGTGACAAACACAATTTGGAAAGGTATTTTGTCTGCAGTTTTATCCTTTCTAAGAAATGAGGTGGGGGGGAAGAGGAAAACCAATTGCTATTCTGTAGAAATCTAAAAGGGAACCTCATCTGAGGCACATAACCCATAGTAGCAACCATCTCCAAGAAAGGGAACCCCCAACACAAGAGAAGGGTGGTATAACATGTGTAGCATCATGGAGCAGCTACGTCCAAGAAGAGTCTTTGTGAGTTTCTGCTTGAAAGCAGTATGAAAATAGAAGCTCTGTCCCAAGCCAGATGGTGGAACAAGACTAGTCTTCTCAGCACATTTTTTTTGTTGTCCAAATCGTCTAAGATTTCCCCCCACCCACTTGTGAATAGCTGTCTCAAAAGGGGGTGACGGTACCTTTAAACCACTATCTGGTCTAAGAAAAGAGGCAATGAACCATTTTGTAATTATATTGGAAATGCTTCATCTACAATAATTAGAACATACAGAATTTTAAAGAGTCAGCTTAAAATAACACACACAATATATTAAATTTCAAAAGATCCCCAATGCGTTGAGTTGGTTGTATTCACTGACAGGCAGTTCTTTGCAAGTTCACAAAGGCCCACCAAGGGGGCTGTTGCTGCTGCTGTCCAGGACACACCACTTCAGTGTATCTGAGTCAAGGTGGAAATCAAGGTTCATGTGCCAGTGGGTCAACAAGGTTCCGAACCACGTGTGCCAGTAAAGCCTGAAGGGTTTGTTTTTTTTTTAACTCATGCACAGTAGCAAAGGAAGCTCCTGCAGCAGCCAGGCAGGAGTCAGTGATGAACCAGTGCAAGCTTCACATCTAGCTCCAACATCAGGACCAAAGCTGGCAGAGGGAGGGAACTACTTGATGTTAAGTGCAGTAGCTTCAGAGAGCTTGCAGATCGCATGACTTTAATGGGCCTGTGAAGGTTGACTGTGTCCTTGTCCTATCATGTTGCTACTGTAGAGCCAATCCCCATTTAACAAACACCAGTACAAGCCCAAATCATTATCTTATCCTAACCAGTACAAAACTTTACTATATCTTACCATGAACTGTAAGTACTTGTGCATACTTTTTAACAGAATAGAAGATCTAGAATTCCTAAAAAGACCACCACAGAATCTTAGTTTAAGCCTGGGCAACTGCACACATACAGGAATTACAAGGCCTGGAATAAAAAGCAGGTAGTTTCTTGACCAAGAAGCAGGGGTGATGTGCCATCACCTTCATTTGAGCTTGCACACTAGAGCTTTTATACAAATTGCAAAGTCAGTTGAATTACTTTATTTCTTTATGCTTTTAGAAACAACTATGGCTGGATAGAACAACAAACAGCAGGAAGTGAGGGTGGAGTCCTTCACTCATCCACTAATGCATACAAAACAAGTATCACAGGTTATTCACTGGCCCTTTTATGATGTCTGACATTGAACACCCCCTCTAGGGTGGTGCTCATCATCTTCATAGACTTCTCCATTATAGTGGTGTTTTCTTTTCTGAGATGGATCAAAGTCCACTAAATCCACTTGCTCCATTTCCTCCGTTTCTTCTAATTCCTGCCTTGCAGGTAGCAACTTTTCAAGTAGAGACAGCTTGTCTGAGGAGAGGAAGCCATTCTCTGGAAATTTCACCTGAAATCATCAAGAACTGAAGTTAAACAGGTTAGCCTGAACAGGCCTTTTTCTGTTTTACTATGGGTCAAACATGCACATCGACACAGAGGACTTAAACATGGTGCTTAAAAGAAATACCTAGTCCACTAGAGTATTTTTTAATGATTGCAAGAAGCTGGTAACTTAAACAAGTCTTATCTAACATTTCTTCTGCCTCAGGCTGCCCTCTGGAATCACCCTAGAGGCATCAGAGATATGGTTTAATCTTTTCTAAAACCACTGCAGACACAGCCTGTTGATACAGCTCCCACCCCACCCCGAGCTTCTCTTTGGAGACTAAATCAGCTTTTTTCCAGCTTATTCATTTGCTTCAGCACAGGGAAAGCTACTGATCCATCCCTCCTCCAGGAAGATGCAAAGTAAGGGACATGTCAAACAAGTGAAAATCCTCAGGGTATCTGAAGAAATTCTGTTATTTAACAAACTTTCAGCACCAAATGTTCTGGAAGTTTTGTCCATTCTGAACTGTAATGCATCAAACAATTCCATGTTAAAACAAATAAAAAATCAGGACATCTGAATTATCTCTTCTTGCTTGAGGTAGAGGTTAAAATATGGGTGTAAGCTAGACTTGACCATGGAAGCAAGCTGACTTACCCTGAATTCTATTACCAGAGGTCCCTTTTCATATGGTCTGCGGTACATTGGCATTCCTTCATTTAACACACACTTAATAGCCCCATGCTTGATAACCTGCCCTAAAAAGAAATGGAGGAAAAAGAAAACCAAACCATAAAAGGAAGAGACAATGCAAGCAACAGAAACAGATTTGATTTTAACCCCTTTCAGCATTTGTGTAACCTTCTATGTTGTGGTTAATTACAGCAATATGTAGTAGTCTCAAGAGGTCTTACTGCCTGGTAACTTCTGTGTAGCAAAACACGTTGGTATCTACATCACTGCAACCTCGTTATGCTTCCCAGAGGAAGCATACTTACAAATTAATTAAGTGCTCCATCACTTCCAATGCTGAAAAAGTGGTTTTCAGAGACCCAGGGCTTTCAATTTTCACGAGGTATCCTCAGGATACAAGTATGTTCATGAGGTAAGCTCTGTTACTATATCATGCAAAGAGAAAGTTCCTGCTGACTGCTATCCAAAAGACCCTTTTTTTCCTTCAATATTTGTACTGCAAAGACTAGAACAAAAAAGCCCAAAACACTATCTTCACACCAGAACACATCCCTTGTACATCAAGATAGGATGTTTCTATTCCTTCACATTTCCAGCTTATATTTGTATATGCCTGGGACTCGCAGCAGAAAGCACTTACCAGGGTGGGAGGTAATAACGATAGTTCTGTTATCCAGTGTTGTGATGGGCTTCTGAAAGCCACACAGTGCTTCAACCAGCTGAATATTCATAAGCATGTGAAGCTCCTCATGTCGTCTAGGGCAGAACCAAACCAAAAACAGTCAAAGAGGGAGAACCAAGAAAAGGTCATACCCTGCTTCACAACTTGGTAAGGACAACAAAGCTGCAGTTTTAACAGATAGAGGCACAATACTGGATACTGATGCAGCAATTAAGGCAATGCTTCTCATGTTGAAAGCCACTGCTGACCAAGCCCAGCTATCCACAGGACAGAAGTGTTTTATGTCAAAAAGAAACATGGTAAGGTTCACCTGCATCCAGTTTCACTTCACCACTCTTTCCTAGTTCTAGGGACAAGTTCTCTCTCAGCCTCCTCAACACTGCAGCTGGGACAACTGATCTCTTGCTCTATAGGGAACGAACACTTTAAGCACACCAGCTTGCTCTACGTTATCCTGCTACACTCCAAGAGCTGGTACTAGGGAGTTTGAATGGGCAATGGTCACTCTGGAAAAAAAACACCACAAAGTATCTGGAAACAATAATTAAGTGCCTGTTCTGACCTCAGCATGTCAATGCTGATGTCTGCATGCTCTGCACATTCAAGAGATACAAAACCCTCCAAATAGTCTCTTCAAATAACTTACCTCACTCACTCTGATTTAAAGGTCTCTGGAATGAGACTTGCCCAAAAACCTAATTTGAGACTCTGACAGAAAGAGAACATTCCACCCATGGGGTTACAATGCTTTGAGACAAAATCAAGTAACATTCAGAGTTAACTAAGGACACCATAAATGGAGTGGGCAGGAAACTGGACAAAAATATGCCAGCAGAGTCATGAATCCAGGCCTCAGGTAACCATGCAAATAGTTTGGCCCAGATTGCTCCTCTGGCACAGCTGATTTGGCATCTGATTTCACTGAATGTTAAGGAAAATCAGCTGAGTAAGCTTACCCAAGGCAAACACAGACGATTCTTAACCTGTGAGCTCAGTGTTCTTTGGCACTGAGATCTGGCACCAGCTTCCAAAGCTCAGCACCAAGCAGGACAATCAGGAAGACCCACTGCAGGTTTCCCAAGAACTTTCAACTCGCCATTCTCAAGTGCAAGGTCAGTGGCTGGTGCTGAGACACATGCCATCTCTACACTCAGCATGTGCCTCTGCGTCCACTGATGCTCTCCTCACTGATCTGAACAGAAACAGGGAGATACCAACTGCAACAACATTTCTGTGAGATTAACAGTGTTGGTTTACAGCAAGTTGGAACAAAGAGGCTTGTAACACCAAGCAGCACTGGTCTGGTAACACTGTGGTAAGTGCTGCTTGAGTCACTTTGGCTTTTGCAATGAAGAATTACGATCACCTTGATCACCCTGTCCAGTGCACTTGGGCAGGAAATTAAGTATGGGAAGCCACCTTTACTCAGAATGGTGCAAGCTGTATCCAGTAGGTTTGTCATGAATAAGATCCCTGACCAAAAGTGAAGAGACTAGAAGCTTTTCATGCCTTGAGGCCAAGTGGGCAATTAAGTACTGCCTGTGTGAAGTGGTGATGGAATGATGTCCAGAAAGAGCACATAAATAATCCCAAATATTTATTAAACAGAACTCAGTATTTGTGAGTGGCAGCCAAGGAAGCATCTTGGGAGTTCACACAAAGGAATTCCAGAGTTTTACCTTATAAATATTGAGTGGTCTTTTTGATCCAGGACAATAATAATGTCCCCTGGCTCTAGTCCTGGCTCTTGGTCTCCTTCACCATGGAATGTTATTTTCTGACCATCCTTCATTCCTATTGCAAAAACCAAACATATATTTTTTATGTTTTTAAGTAAAAAGCAGTAATAAGCGTTTTAATGGACACAGGCTAGTAGTAGATCATCACTGGATTTGAACACTCAGACCTTTCCTTGAGGCAATAATTTTTTTTCAAATCCACTCACATGTCCAACAGATTTTAGTGGTGCCAATGTGAACTGTGGCTTAGCATCATTAAGCTTAATTGTAGTGAAAAACAGCCACCTGCCAAGTCCTTAAGGGAAACATTACCAGAACAACTTTCATCACATGCACAAGTACTGAGAAGGAAACATACTACAAAAGGCATTTCAAAAGCAAATGACCAATCAGCTTCTTCAGTTGTATAAATAAATGTATGCGGCAGAGCTACTTAGGAAGCATGATCTTAGTGTCTGTGAGTGCAAGAAACACTCTCCCTAAGACTGTAACTGTCATGTAAAAAACCATTCCACCCACACAGAAGTCTCTGTATCACAAATTCTAGCTGCCTCGTGCTAGCTCAGTCTGTTTTTCCATAAGGAAAAATAATCTATTATCAGTGATTTCCCTCAGTCGTATTTAATGCTACTACAGAATTTTCCCTGTTAAAAACAAAGCCAGGCATTGCATAAGGTGTGCCTATACGCACGTGCAGCAGCTGCAAGTGACAATCACGCACAAGTCTGTAGTAGCCACACTCCTGTCAGCTTGCTCTTACAAGCTGTAGTACTCCAGAGACTTCTCCCACCAGCCTTTGAGCAGCCTCCTTAGCGCTGCATTTGTCACTCTGCACTTGCATTCTCCCAGCACTGTATGGATTCATGTATGGAGCTGAGTTTTGCCAGGCAGAGCGTCCCTGCACTGAGCAGCGGTGTCAGAGCTGTGTAGCAAACAGAATTCCAAGCATGAGTGGCTTAGGGCTGTCTCTGCACCCTGTGACTATAGCAGACCTGGTTCCCCTTCACACTGAAGCACAGTAGAAGTGATCAGTCTGCAACGGTTTCTCTGCAGGCAAGCTGAGAGAACAATGAATTCCATTCAAATCAGCCCAGACAGATACCTTCTAAGGGTGCTCACATACAGTTCACCACTTAGCATCCTGTGTGTGTTCAGCAGTGCTACCCACCAAACCAACACCATTCATTTGCTAAAGCTTCCATCTTAAGTGCTGCAGCCACTCAGTACATCCAAGCTCAACACTTCACTTCAGCAGAAGACCTTACCTTTTTCAATGTGAACTTCTAGGATCTTCTTCTCTCTAACAATTTTCCTGCCATTGCAGCTCTTACACCGGTCCTTGGGGCTGATACGTTCCCCATGTCCCTGACACTCCATACACACAGACTGGATCTGCTGCACCATTCCTGGCCCAATCTGGTGAATTCTGATCTGCATGCCTGTTCCTCTGCAATTTGGACAGCATTCCACAGCACCTTTCTTACCACCACGACCTGAGAAGTATGAACATTGGAGAAGGATGGTTATATGCTACCAGAAAAAAAGAAAATGTATCCAGAAGCTTCAGATGTAACTTGGTAATTTCAGCTTTTCATTACCTTCACATTTGTCACAGATAACATTCTTCTGCAGGGCAAGTTTCCTTGTTGCACCATTGTACATGTCTTCTAAACTTACTGACAACTGATGGACCACATTTTTGCCTGTAGAATAAACAGAAATACTTACTCAAGCTTGAAATCCACCTCTTGAAATGATAGTAAAATTCCCAAGTCACTAAACCTAACTCAGGACAAACCAAGTCAGTGAACTTTAACATCATGTTTTAATACGGTGTTTTTATTTTGTTTTGCTGGTATTACTCAACAGTCCCTTCCTATCGGAGGTCAAATTAACAATTCCAGCAGCGTTGTCAGTAATACCTGTCTGTTAAAAGTAAGTCAGACTCTCAGGTGGAAGAAATAGTAGCAAAACCAAAATACACAGAATTGTAGGAAGTTTTATAAGGCAGGACCTCAGTTTTAACAATGTGACTGATTGTTTCTCCTACAAAGAAGTGGGAGACACTACCTAGAGCCAGCACAATGCTTTTCTTTCTCTCACAGGATGTCTTTCCTGGAAACTGAATAATTAATTTTTTACACTTGGGAATTCATGAGAATTTTAGCATAGCAGACTTAATTTCGCAAAAGTTACAAAGTTCTGGGTCATTAGAAATACTTAGATGCAACAATAAAAATTTGATATAAATCCTTTTTTTCTGCGTTACTCAATCGGTTCTACCATGAGAAGAAACGGGGTCAGCACTACTGTTAACATGTTTAGTGAACACTAGAGCCTTTCCCACTGCTCTTGATCTGGACTTTTAATTTCTGAGCAGCATTTTGCTGCAGCTTGGCCTCAATTCCACTGAACAGCAGAAAACGTGGAGTTTTCAGACTCAATTTGATCTGGCTATCTTATTTAGACGGTTATTTGCAATGAAAGCCCATATTCACATCTTAAAGTATGTTAGTTCTTATTTAGCCTCTTAGTAGCTAGGCTTATGCTCAGATCAAGCCTTTCCAAACACAGTAGCTGGTTAGTTATTAACATGAAGACAAAACACCACTGCGTGAGCTAAATGTACTACCCTGCTCGTTTCAGGGACACCCGACTAGAGACAACAGTTTCTGCGATTTTGAGAATACTGTGACTTCTTTTTAATACTATTTAAAGCCCCTGATCTACAGCATTGCTCTCAGTGACTTAGATCCTGTCGACCACAGCATTCATGCTGAAAAGTCGGGGAAAGTGTTGGAATCGGGCACGTTACCTCGCCTCTCTCTCTGCATCCTCCCACCACCGCCAAAGAACATATCGAATATGTCCATGGGTGACCCAAAGCCGCCACCAGAGCCACCCTCTTTGATGGCCTGCTCGCCTCCTTTGTCATACAGATCCCTCTTCTTCGGGTCCGACAGCACTTCGTATGCTTGGGAAATCTGCTTAAACTGCGGAAGACGCACGTCGTGCCTCAGGCACAGGAGCCTTCAAACGCCTAGGGGACACTCCGCCGCCACTCCTCTCATATCATTGCTCCCTTCCCCCTCCCCAGACCTTCCCGCCCTCCAACACAAGACACGGCTCCCAGGCCCTCCGCCCCGTCCGGTTCGGCCGCCATCCTTCTCGCCCTCTGCCCCCCGGGCATCCGATCCCACAACCCCCATCCTATCCCGCCGCAGACTCTAGGCTTCACCGCTAGAGCACGTAGCCCCGATCCCGTCCGGCCGCGACCTTTTCACCAGCCCACTCCCCACTGCGGGCATCAGAACCCGCAGCCCAGTTCCATTCCACTGCCGATCTTCACACCAGCTCCTACAGCATTCGTCCCCACAACCCCATCCCATCCCTCCGCCGACCTCTTCCTTCTCCACTCCTCAGGCACCCGTCCCCACAGCCCCGTCCCGTGCAACACGAGCTCCTCCCCCCAACCCTGGAGCATTCTGCTCCGCAACCCTGTCCCGTCCCGCCGCCCTTCTGTACCTCCACCCCGCCCCCGGTCACCCGGCCTCGCAGCCCCGTTTCGTCCAGCCGCCGACCTTTTCACCCTCATTTGGGTTCTTGTCGGGGTGGTACTTGAGCGCTAGTTTTCGGTAGGCCTTCTTAAGCTCCTCGGCAGAGGCGTTGGGCTTCACTCCCAGCACATCGTAGTAGGTAGTTTCCTTCACCATGGCGGAGGACGGCCCCTGTGCGGCAGATCGTCCCGTACCCCGCGACAGCTGCTCAACCGGAGATGATCCTGACTTTTCTGGAAAGTTCGCAGCCGGTCCCGCATCCGGGCACTTTTGAGCCGGCAGGCCACGGCACGGCACCGCCCCGCCCCGGAAATCACGCCCCGCGGGGCCCCGGACTGTGCTACAAGAATAGCCAATAGGAGCGGGAAGAGGAAGGCGGCTGGCCAACCACCGCCGTCCCTCCGGCAGCCTAGCTCGCCCACGCCCTTCCCTCCAGATGCGCATGCTCCGAGCGGCCTGGGGACGTAGGTGGGGTAGCGGAGTAGTAGGGGCTATTTACGTCCGCTGTGGTGTGGAACGACCGCTGTTGTCTTGCTTCACGCCTATTTAGCGGATAGTCCCTGCCTCCGTTCCTTGTGAGGAAGATACCGAGTAGCAGGAGGGTACGCAGCGCAGCGGACCCCACCTCCCCCTTTTCGGCCTCGCTATCTCCCATCCCCCACGCCATATGCTTTTGCACTGCCGGGGCGGAGTTACCGCGCAACCGCCTCTCCCTTGCCCTCTCTGTTTATGCAGCGCCTGCGCCGAACCCCAGAGCGTTCGGGCCGACGACCCGTGTCTTGGGGTCACATTGGGTTCTGTGCAGTAGCTGATTGGCTGAGTCGGCTGCACGCGGTAAGGGGGTGGGGTGGCGTTGCCATGGCGACGGGGACTCGGCCTCCCTGCAGGCTGTGGCCTGCGGCACCGTGGCCCGGTGACAGTGAGGCGAGATAGGTTCCCAGCCTCTTTGGGGTGCTCTAGCAGTCCGTTTGCATCGGCTGCGCGGTGCTGGCGGTCGTTGCCGTGTGCTAGACAAAGCTTTACCGGGGTGATAGGATAAAGGCAGGGTATATAGTGAGCGGTGGAGGGGTCTGTCCCTAGCATCCGGGTGACCAGGAGGTGCAACTGGGTGTGCACGTCTTTGAGTGTGGGAGCTCTTGGGTTGCACCGTGGATGGAGGGTTGCTTTCCACCAGGATAAGCTCACCGCAGAGTTGCGAGGAGGAGCTCTGAACGCCAAGCATCAGGCATTGGGGAGAATGTGAGATCTTTGCTGGGGTCAAATCTGAATAAACTTGTGGGTCCGTTTATGTAGCATGTTCCATCTGCAGAGTGTTACTGGATGAAACTATCAACCATCTCTCGTTCTGCTTGGTGTCTTTGATGGGTTAACTTTATCTCTCAGATCAACTCTGATGTATTTGGAAGCAAGTAACTTAGTGGGCAGGCTTTTCTCTCAGAGCTGTTGATCCATGAATGTGAGAATATATAGTGATGTAGGAGGTAGGAAACTACGATGCCCTTTCAACAACAACTTTCTCTTAACGTTATGCTAGTGTTACATACTGTTGTGCTTTGCCTTGAATTTTGGAAGCACGAAACGAGTTAACGAAAGTGGCTTAGCTAGTGTATGGGCTGGCAGCAAAATTCCTGGACTCCCTTCTAAAGGAAGGAGACCCATGGGGAAGTTGTGTGTTAGTAATATGCTGTTTGTTTTGCTCTGTAGCATAGTGATGCTTGTATGCTGGCTTGTGGGGAAGGAGAAATGCAGTCAGCGAATGAAGCTGCCACACCTGGAAGCAGTAGTAATTGGACGTGGGCCAGAGACTGGGATAACTGATAAGAAGTGTTCACGGCAGCAAGGTAAAGTTTAGCTTGAATTGCACCTTCTGCATACAGCAGCAACCACGCTTGTGGAGTGTGAGGAACATGACAACACCCGTATTGGTCAGTAAATTCTGGTTGGGTAAATTACAATGAAGCTAATGGAGCAATTTTTTGGCCTGATTATTCCAAAGGCTATTTTGACCAGGGTCTAAACAGGAAATAACAGTTTTTCCTTGAGAGTTTTCTAAGCAGGCTTTCCTTAGGCTTGATTCTGCTGTCAGCTGGCATATGGTCTCCTTTCTCTGTGTGATCTGTAGAGTTGTCTGATTCTTGAAGTTATCAGGGCTTTTCCATAAGCACTTACAGAGATCTCTGGGTCCCAAAAATTCAAGGGAGACACCCCATAACAGGAAATTCACCTTAAATGAAGGCATTGAACTTCAGCTTGAGTCCCCAGGCCTGCATTTTCTATTTTACTGCTAGCACTCTAGCTTGTGAGTGACTTATCTCTTTAGTCTTCAACCAACTGATTTTTAGTGCCCTTTGTAATAGATGTACTAGAAGGATATATAAAAGGACCTGTGAAACACTCCTCTTTGCATCTTCTGTGGCTTACTTCACTTCCCTCTGGACACAGTTCACAGGATCACAGGATATTAGGGGTTGGAAGGACAATACTATCTAACACAGATCACAGAGGAACACATCCAGACAGGCATTGAAAGTCTCCAGAGAAGGAGACTCCATGACCAATTTGGGGAGCCTCTTCCAGTGCTCTGTGACCCTTACAGTAAAGAAGATTCCCCTTGCATTGAGGCGGAACCTCTTTTGCTGCAATTTACACCCATTGCTTCTCGTCCTAACACAGGGAGCAAGTGAGCAGAGCCTGTCCCCTGGCTCCTGGCCAGCCTTCAGATACTTATAAACATTTATCAAATCCTCTCCAAGTCTTCTTTTCTCCAGACCAAAAAGCTCCAGGTCCCTCAGCCTCTCCTCATAAGCCATGCCCTCTAGTCCCCTAATCATCCTCATAGCCTTCTGCTGGACCCTCTCCAGAAGATCCCTGTCCCTCTTAGACTGGGGAGCCCCCAAAACAGAACACAGTATTCAAGATGAAGTCTCACCAGGGCAGAGTAGAGGGAGAGGAGAACCTCCCTTGATCTGCTGGACACACTTTTCCTAGTACACTCCAGGATCCCATTGGCCTTCTTGGCCACCAGGGCACATTGCTGTACTATGGTTAACTTGTTATCCACCAGGACCCCCAGCTATCTCTCCACAGGACTGCTTTCCAGCAGATCACCTCCCAGCCTGTACTGGTGCAGTCTATTATACCTCCCCAGATGCAGGACTCTGTTCTGCTCCTTATCTTGTCACAGAGGGCTGGTGAGAATGTGGACTTCCACAAATTTCACCTTTATTATGAATTAATTTTGCTAATCCATGATGCAAAATACTTACATGTGAATCAGAGTATGGGCTGGTGCTGTTTTACCTGTGCTCCTGCAATCAGGATGAGGCTGAAGTGTTCTTGTATACATTCACACAGATCAGCTCCAGGAGCCAGCAGATCTTTTGTGCAAGAGTGGTTCAACAGAGTTCTGGCCTGTCTATTACACTGTTTTGTGACACTCTGTTCTTTCTTTCTAGTTCAGTTGAAAGCAGACTGCAACAAGGGATATGTTACAGTTAAGCAGGTATGTTTTTAAATGGGTGTACAATCTTTCTGATACTGGGTTAGTGTGATGGTTTGGGTGTTACTTACCTGCTCCCCCAGTCTTATGAAATCACCCGGACTAGACTCAGATGGCTAGAAATTAAGGAATGAAGCTTTATATTTACAGCTTAGCACAATATACAAGCAGATATTTACAATATATATAGATAGCTATATATCGAAATATATGTTAAAAATTAGAAACACAACACCCCTCCCAGAAACCAGAGTCCCCAAGAGGAGCTCCCAACCGCCCTTTCACCTTCCTCCCACCCCTCTACCTTATCCCAGACTTTGCCTTATATGCAAGGTGAATTTAGAGGATTACCTTGGGGGTTAGAAAGTAGAAGGATTAGTTACATAAGAAAACAGGCCAAGGAGAGAATTACAGACACCAGCTGCAACAAAGAGCCACTGCAACTCTGTTCTCTATGTTTGTGTTCTTGTTTTTATACATCTCAGCAAGACTATAAGTGAAGTAGACATCACCATTGTTTCCTGTCCACAGCCTGTAATCTAATTCTTCTCACCACAATATTCCAGCTAGTCTCAAACTAGCACAATCCACTCCTGTCTGTTTCACTCAGAGTTTTTCTGAGGACTGTCTAATCTAAAACGATATTTACAATAATGAATAATGAATATTTCAAGTTCAGTTCACACTTCATTCCAGCTATCTCAGATATAGGTGATTTAAAAACTCAGAAAACAGCAAACAGTTTGTCTCTTCACAGATGAGATGGGAACAGGGACTCTCAGGTTACATTTGGCTTATGTTCACGTGCTGTAGATTGTCTCATAGATTGTGCTTTACTGGACGCTGATAGTACTAGAACAGAAAATTCCTAACCGCTTATATTATACATTCGAAATTAAAACTCTCTCAGCTAAAGTCAGATTTCTCTGTGGAATACACTGGATTTCACCATTCTCCTGCATTATCCAGTATGTATGACCAGGACCTTCAGCACTGTACTAGTTTGAAGGTAGCTAGAATGTTTTGGTGAGAAGGATTAGATCACAGGCTGTGAAAGAGAAACAGTGGTGATGTCTACTTCACTCACAGGCTTGCTGAGAGGTGTAAGAGCAAGAATCCAAACATAGATAAGGGAGTCGCTCTTTGTCCGGTCTCTGGGCTGCATTTCTCTCTAACCTCACCCTTCATCTGTCTGATTAATCCACTTTGCTTCCTAACCCCCCTGACAGACCCTCCATTCTTCCTTGGGGCACAAGGCAACATCTGGGGTAAGGTAGGGGAGTGGAAGAAGGTGGAAGGGTGGTTGGGAGCCCCTCCTGGGGACTTAGGTTTCTGGGAGGGCTGTTGTGTTTCTGTATTACTTTTTACCTTGTATGTTTCTATATATAACTGTATATACTGTAAATATCTGCTTGTATATTGTGCTAAGCTGTAAATATAAGCTTCATTCAAATTTCCAGAGCTGGCTGAGTCTAGTCTGGGTGAATTCCAAAGTGTGGGGGGAATGCGTAACACCCAAACCACTACATGTTTTATTTTGGCTCCCAAGGTGGGGCAAATTAATTTTGAGTGATTGTTAATTAACTCTGGGAATCAGAATGAAGATAATGAAGCTATTTTACTTAGTGGAGGCTATTATGTGGCCTGTCTTCTGCTTTCTTGTTTATAATTGGCTCAAAGCCAAAACTGGTTACCTTTTGTTTAATTTCATTTTGAAGAAGATAAATATTACCTCCATTTTTTGCAACTGTGGAGACTATATCCTTGGCTCTATTTGGTTTAATGTTACCATTAGTAACATTACAGGAACATTTGCCAGTAGCATTACAGGAAATGGAAACAATTTGTCTTTGTCCACATTGTCCACTGCTTTAATGAGAGTGATCTTGCCTAAGACTCAAGCACCTAACCCTTGCTCTGAATTTTATTCACGTTAGACTGTGGTATTTATGTAGTGTGTGATCTTAGGTCTTATAATTTTTTATTTCATATTCATTTTGGCATTACGTAAGAGAAGCTCGAGTGTGATGTCTTTAAGGAACCAGAGAAGGAAGCAGCTATTCTTGAGTAAAGATAAGGAGAATGTAAACAATTCTAGCTCAGAGGGAGAGCAAGGGGGGGCCACCACTGCACCTCCTCCCCTAGATTCTGGGAAAGCTGCCAATGTCCCAGGTAACAACAACAACATGGCAAAAAGCTCAGGAATAGAGATAATGGCTCAGGCCCAAGATGTTTCTTCAGCCAATTCAACTAATTCAGCCAGTTCAGCTACTCAGGCAGGAGAAAAAAAACCTGACCCTAAGACAGATTCAAACTCACAGGCCTCGGGTCAGACACCCAATAATTCAGACCCGTTAGAGAAAGCATCAGCCCAGTTTTTCTTGGTGCCAGCCAAAGCCTGGGCTAAGACAAAACATTTGACAAAGAGTGATTCAAAAGAGGACTTAGGGGATAGGACCTCTGGTGCACAAGAGGAGGAAGAGGAGACATATAGTCTTCAAGATTTGGCAAACATACTCAGATCTCAGTACTCTGACAAGAGGAGCATTGTGAGATTGGGTGCCAAGAAAGAGGATGGTTCTGAAGAATTTAAGAGTGCTCTTAGGAAAGTTCTGTTTCTGGACCAGGGACAACCAGAACAACAAGAGGAAGAGGAGAAGGATGACATCCAGGATTCCAGTGATCCCCTGAGAGAGGTCAGGGAAGTTAGGAAAGAATACCCAAGGCAATCAGGAGAGCCAATCCGAAGCTGGCTGGTGACATGCTGGTGACATGGCACTATTGGTGCCAGTGCCCTACAGGTAGGAGAGGTCTCCCAAGCAGCTAGGGCCACTCACAAAGGAGAGTGGAGTGGACAAATATCTAGCAAGTCCTCTTGGTAAGGTTAGCTTGTGGACACACCTCCTGTTGGCTGTGGCAATGAGATATCCTTGCTGAGATGATCTGCCATGAGCAGCTAAGAAGTGGAATACAATTGAGCAGAGAATTAAGCTTCTGAAGGAGTTTGCTGTGAAGGAAGTGCAGCTCAGAAATTTAAAGGAAGTACTCCAAAATCCCCTAAACATAGCATCTGGAAGAACAAGATTGAGAATTGTGTGATGCTGAAAGCTCAGAGACTGAGTACCAGTTCAACCCTTTGCCTCAGGGGTGGAAATATAGCTCAACAATCTGTCACTCAGTGATCCACAGTGCACTGAATTTCTCTGGCAGGCCCTTTGACCTTGTCTCTCTTAATGGCAAAACCTGCTTGCAACAGATGTCAGTGATTTTGTTACCTATCTCAAAGACTTCCTCAGCAGTCTGGCCCCACACAGTGATGTCGTCAATGAATTGTATGTGCTCTGGAGCTTTACCTTTCCCCAGTGCACTGGAGAAGATTGTACTGGATTCCTCTCCAGGTGAATGCAA
>WAAF01007955.1:0-11409 GCA_013400475.1 Tricholaema leucomelas
GCACCCATGGCTGCTTGGAGCTGGATGATCTCAGAGCTCCCTTCCAACTCAAACTATTCTATCAGCCTATGAACTTATGAACAGAAGTTTGTCCCACCACAGCATCTGGAGCAGCTAATGATGAAATCCAAAATATTATTGCTCCAAAGTAGCTGTGAATGCTGATGGGTCAGAGGACACCAGGTGAGGACAGGCTGAGGGAGCTGGGGGTTGTTTAACCTGGAGAAGAGGAGGCTCAGGGCAGAGCTCATTGCTGTCTGCAGCTGCCTGCAGGGAGGCTGTAGCCAGCTGGGGTTGGGCTCTGCTGCCAGGCAGCCAGGGCCAGAAGAAGGGGACACAGCCTCAAGCTGTGCCAGAGGAGGCTTCAGGCTGGATGTCAGGAGGAAGTTGTTGGCAGAGAGAGTGATTGGCATTGGAATGGGCTGCCCAGGGAGGTGGTGGAGTGGCCGTGCCTGGAGGTGTTTAAGAGGAGGCTGCATGAGGCACTTGGTGCCAGGAGTTAGTGCATCAGAAGGTGTTGGTGATAGGTTGGACTTGATGATCTTGAAGGTCTTTTCTAACCTGATTATTTCTGTGATTCTGTGAATTGTTTGAGTTGGAAAAAGCCTCTGAGATTACCCAGTCCAAACCCAACCCCACCACGGCCCCCAAAACATGGCCCCAAGTGCCATGGCCACAGGTTTCATGGAACACCTCTAGGGATGGGGAATCCACCACCTCCCTGAGCAGCCTGTGCCAATCCCTGACCACTCTTGCAGCAAAGAAATTGTTCCTCATCTCCAACCTAACCCTGCCCTGGCACAATTTCAGGACATTTCCTCTCCTTCTATCCCCTGATCCTAGGCAGCAGAGCCCAACCCCAACCTTACTGCAGCCTCCTTGCAGGCAGCTGCAGAGAGCAATGAGGTCTCCTCTCAGCCTCCTCTTCTCCAGGCTGCACACATCCAGCTCCCTCAGCTGCTCCTCCCCACCCCTCTTCTCCAGATCCTTCCCTAACTTGATGCATTTCTCTGGACCTGCTCCAGCTCTCAATGTCCTTCTTGGAGTTATGGACCCAAAACTGAACCCAGGATTTGAAGTGTGGCCTCCCCAGTGCCCAGCCTAGGGGGACAATCACTTCCCTCTTCACTACCTCTTCAGCCTGGAGAAGAGAAGGTTTCAAGGAGACCCTGGAGTGGCCTTCCAGTATCTGAAGGGGCTAGAGGAGGGCTGGGGAAGGACTACTGACAAGGTCTGGTAATGACAGGAGGAGGAGGAGGAATGGGTTTAAAGGGGCAGAGCAGAGATTGAAACTGGATGTGAGGAAGAAGTTCGTTACAGGGAGGGTGGTGAGAGACTGGCACAGGTTGCCCAGAGAGGTTGTGGAGCACAGAGTCACAGAATGTGATCTTTGATCACCTTGGGTGCTTCTGTGCTCCACAACCTCCCTGGGAAACCTGTGCCAGTGTCTCACCACCCTCAACCTCNTCCATGTCCTGCTTGTGCTGGGGGCTGCAGAACTGTGCAGAGGACTCCAGGTGGGGTCTGAGGAGAGCAAAAGGGGATGCAAGAGCCTTACCTGCACAGCAGAATGCTGACAGATTGCATCCCCCAGTCTGGGAGGGAAGAAACTGATCAGATTTGTGCAGTTGTTTGCAGGGTTCATGCTTTATAAAGCTCCATCACCCTTTATAGGCTGGACCAGATGCTCTTTGGGGTCCCTCCCAGCCTGGCATTCCGTGATCCTGAGGTGCCAGTGATGGATGAGGATTGCAGGTTAAGAAGCTGTCTGCACACCTTGCAGAAGCCACAGCACACAGCAGGTTGGAAGGGACTCTGGAAGGTCATCTTGACCAACCTCCCTGCAGTCAGCAGGGACATCTACAACTGGATCAGGTTGCTCAGGGCCCCAGCAAGTTTGCAACCTTGAATGACTCCTGGGATGGAGCCTCTACCACATCTCTGGGCAACCTGTGGCAGTATTTCACCACTCTCATATTAAATAACTTCCCCCTAATGTTCCAACCAATCACACTGCTCTAGATTAAAATCATCCTATTTATAACCTACACAAAAGCTGGGGAGGGACTTTTGAGGCTGTCAGGGAGTGGCAGGAGTGGGGGGAATGGAGCAAAGCTGGAGGTGGGGAGAGTGAGGCTGGAGGTGAGGAGGGAGTTGCTGAGCAGGAGAGTGGTGAGAGGCTGGAATGGGTTGCCCAGGGAGGTGGTTGAGGCCCCATGGCTGGAGGTGTTTGAGGCCAGGCTGGCTGAGGCTGTGTGCAGCCTGCTCTAGGGTAGGGTGTCCCTGGGCATGGCAGGGGGGTTGGAGCTGGCTGCTCCTTGTGGGCCCTTCCAACCCTGACTGATTCTATGATTCTATAACATCTGTAGGTCCCCAGAGCACCACACTTGGGAGTTTGGATCTTCATGTGTTTGTGCAAAGGCAGGTTACAGGGAAACTAGAACAGGGCAGACTTAGATTGGATATTAGGAAGAAGTTCTTCACTGTGTGAGTGGGGAGACACTGGAGCAGGTTGCCCACAGAGGCTGTGGATTCTCCCTCCCT
Organism: Tricholaema leucomelas; assembly: GCA_013400475.1. Lineage (NCBI taxonomy): Eukaryota > Metazoa > Chordata > Aves > Piciformes > Lybiidae > Tricholaema lacrymosa > Tricholaema leucomelas. The sequence continues at coordinate 2,545 of WAAF01007955.1, forward strand.
GGGGGGGCTTCAAAGCCAGCCTGGATGAAGCCTTGAGCAACCTGGTCCAGTGGGAGGTGTCCCTGCCCTTGGCAGAGGGTTGGAACTGGGTGAGCTTTGAGCTCCTTTCCAGCCTAACCCATTCTGTGAAGCTATGAAACTCCATCCCCTGTGAATGTCTCCTTCCTGCCTCCCCCTTGACCACAGCTGGCACAGGCAAGAGAGGCTCCCGGTGCCATTCTGCTCCTCAGAAGAACCCAGCAGCCTCCCTTCTGCTCTCAGCTACCCACCAGCTCCTGCAGAACCACAGAGAACTAAACCTGACAACTAACCAGGCTGAGCAAAGCTACCCAGTGCCACGTAGCCTGCTGACGACAAACAGCAGCCAGACTTTACCTGCAGCATCACAGGGAGCATTTCAAGACCTAAAAGCATTTGTTTCCTCACTTGGATGCTTGCTGCCTGCTCATGGTCACAGAGCTGCTGCTCAAGGGCAGGTGAGCCACACATGCACTGCTGGCAGAGGGCAGCTGCTGTAGTTTGCTATCAGCTACCTGCTGCTTTGCTGGGCAACGCTGCCAAGCAAACAGGCAGGTGCCAGGCCCCACCATGGGGGTAGAGGTTACTGGGCTAAGAAAAACAAATAGATCGTTTCAAATGGCTTCCTGACAGCTTAACTGTCACAGAGGCTCCCAGACAGCATCAGGTTGGAACAGACCCTCAGAGGTCATCTTGTCTAACCTCCCTGCAGGCAGCAGGGACACCTCCAACTAAAGCAGCCTGCCCAGGGCCACATCGAGGCTGGTCTGGAATGTTTTCAGGGGAGGATCTCCACCACATCCCTTGGATCTCCACCACACCCTTTGGATCTCCACCACATCCCTACGTCCATCCACAGGTTGCTCAAGGCCTCATCCAACCTGGTCCTGAACACCTCCCTGGACGTGTTCAGTGCTTCTGTGCTCCACAACCTCCCTGGGCAACCTGTGCCAGTCTCTCCCCACCCTCACTCTCAACCATTTCTCCCTCATCTCCACTCTCCCTCTCCCCTCTGCCACCTCAAAGCCATTCTCCCTCATCCTGGCACTCCCAGCCCTTGTCCAAAGTCCCTCCCCAGCTTTCCTGCAGCCCCCTCAGGTACTGGAAGGTTGTTCTAAGGTCTGCCTACAGCCTTCTCTTCTCCAGGCTGCACAGCCTCAACTCTCCTAGCCTGTCTCCACAGCAGAGGTTCTCCAACCCTCTGAGCATCTTTGTGTCCTCCTCTGGACTCTCTCCAGCAGCTCCAGGTCCTTGTGCTGGGTTCCCCAGAGCTGGAGGCAGTGCTGCAGGTGAGGTCAGAGCAGAGGGGCAGAATCCCCTCCCTGTGCTGCTGCTCTCCCTGCTCTGCCTGCAGCCAGCACACAGCTGGCTCTGGGCTGCCAGGGACCAGTGCTGGCTCCTGGGCACTTTGGCACCAACTGACACCCCCAAATCTTTCTCCTCCAGGCTGGTCTCAGCCTCTCCTCACCCAACCTGGCTCTGTGCAGGCCCTGTGTTTTCACAGTGATGTTGTTGCTGTTTGTAACAAGCTCCGTTTGCTCCTCTAAGGGCAGCAGGGTCAGCTGTGCTCGAGCAAAGGCTGAAGCATTCTGCACAGAGTTTTTCTCCACCAAGCCCTGTCTTGTCCCCCCTGCTATGGGGACAGGCTGAGAGACTCTGGACAAGGGCTGGGAGTGACAGGCTGAAGGGTGATGACATCGAGCGGGGAGAGGGGAGACTGAGAGTGGAGATGGGGAGGAAACTGTTGAGAGTGAGGGTGGTGTCCCCCCAGACTCTGCTTGCTCTCTGTGCTGTTTCCGTGCACACCCTGACCACTTTCTGCAGCAGCTTGCTCTGTTTCTAGGAAATAAGCTCCACTTCCTCTCCTGCAGCCTGAACTGGAAGCTCCTGAAAGCCAGAGAAAATGAGAACTACCAAACAGAGAGACTTTCCCTGGGATCTCTGCAGTCTGCAAGCCCGGGGAGGGGCTCAGCAAAAAGTGAGTGGGAAACTTTCCCCTCCTCCCCTCCCCTCCCCTCTCCCTGCGGACTAGAAGGTCACGAATTCCATTTGAAAACATCCTGCGCTTACAAAAGGGATAAATCTGGAGCCTGCCGCATGTGAAGAAAGGAGGCCCCATGCTGGCTTTGGTATGCTAATGCCACCGAAACCATCCAGCCCTTCAGCCTTGCCCCCAGCCACTGCTTCACCAAGGTAAGCAGGGTCAAGGCAGACAGCCATGCGGGAGCAGAAAGCTGTCAGCCTGGCCGTGGGGATGAGGTGCACAAGAAGCTCGCTGCTCTTCTGCACTCACACCAAGAGCAGTGGGGCTTGGCCTGCCTCGAGCACATTCACCACCGCTAAATCCATGTCAATACTCCACCCAGCTCTGGGCTCCTCAGTTGAAGAGGGACAGCTGGAGAGAGTGCAAGGGAGGGCTGCAAGGATGCTGCAGGGACTGGAGCACTGCCTGGTGAGGAGAGGGTGAGGGGACCTGAGGCTGTTTAGTCTGCAGAGAAGGAGGCTGAGAGGGGGTCTGAGCAATGCCTATCAATATGTACAGAGCTCAGCAGTGGTTATAAAGATGTGAGTTATAATGGTTGTAAATGTGTTATCATACATAAATGTGAGTTATAATGGTTCTAAAGATGTGAGTGCCAGGAGGCTGGAGCTTGGAGCAGAGCAGCCTGAGAGGTGCCCTCAGCAATGGCTATAAAGATGTGCAGGTGAGTGGCAGGGGCTGGAGCCAGGCTCTGCTCTGCTGGGGGATGCCCAATGCCAGCACAAGGGCAGTGCTGGAAGCTGAGGCAGAGGAAGTGCCATGGGAACAGGAGGAGGAATTTTTCCCCTGTGAGGGTGACAGAGCCTGGCACAGGCTGCCCAGGGGGGCTGTGGAGTCTCCCTCTCTGGAGATATTCAAACCCTGCCTGNTCTCCCTCTCGGGAGATATTCAAACCCTGCCTGGATGTGTTCCTGTGTGAGCTGCTTTGGGTGATGTTGCTCTGGCAGGGGTTGGACTGGCTGAGCTGTGGAGGTCCCTTCCAGCCCCTGGCACTCTGTGATCCTGTGAAATATCTGAGGGCTGGGGGTCAGGGACAGGTTCTACTCTCTGCTCCCTGGGATAGGACAAGGGGCAAGGGATGGAAACTGCAGCACAGCAGGTTCCACCTCAACACGAGGAAGGACCTCTGTACTGTGAGGGTCCCAGAGCCCTGGCACAGGCTGTCCAGAGAGGTTGTGGAGTCTCCTCTGGAGCCTTCCCAGCCCTGTCTGGATGTGTTCCTGTGCAACCTGAACTGGATTCTCTGGTCCTGCTCTGGCAGGGAGTTGGACTAGAAGATCTCCAGAGGTCACTTCCAACCCCTGACATCCTCTGATCCTGGGATCCTGTGATTCAGATGGGAAGTCACTTGAGAGCTGAAGTCTCACTTTGACACTCATGCCTGCCACACTGGAGATGGATCACTGCTTGCACCACCACAGCCAAGGGAGAAATCACCACTGTCCCCACCAAGAGATGCTTTTCAATGTCAGCTCAAAGAGAGAGGTTATCACATTCCTGAGGGCCAGCAGTTATTGATGGAACCTCCACAAAATCTAACCAAGCCTCCTCTTCTCCAGGCTGCACACCCCCAGCTCCCTCAGCTGCTCCTCCCCAGCCCTCTTCTCCAGACCCTTCCCCAGTTTTGTTGCCCTTCTCTGGACCTGCTCCAGCCCCTCTGTGTCCTTGGCATGAGGAGCCCAAAACTGAACCCAGGATTCAAGGTGCAGCCTCAGCAGTGCCCAGTCCAGGGGGACAATCCCTGCCCACACCCCTGCTGATCCAGGCCAGGCTGCTGGTGGCCTTCTTGGCCACCTGAGCACACCCTGGCTCACCTTCAGCTGCTGCTGACCTTTTCCACCCTTTCCAGCAACTTTTTCCAAGCTCACCCTAGGCTGGGGCAGGGCAGCAGCAGAGCTCTCAGAGTGTTCTTGTTGAAGGGCTGTCATGTGAGGAGAGCTACCAAGTGAGAGAGGGCAGGAGAAGGGAAACTCTGTGCTATGAACACACAAGCAGCACAGCAGACAGCCAAGGGACCCAGTATGCTGGGTGCAGAAGCAGTAAGACACCAGTTCCTCCTGGTGTGGAGCTGCAGTACCCACACACCAGCTGCAGAAGAGTTGCAAAGCAACTACAGAAAGAAGTGGCCCCCACTAAGCCAGAGTGAGGAGCTGAAATGCAGCCATGTCTCAGAGAAGCCTTTCAAGTCCCCTGTGTACCTCAGGCCCTCAGCAAAGGTGGCTTGGTCCAGTCTGCCATGAGAGGCAAACCACCTGGCACAGTGCAGACTCTGCACCTGCAGAGGGTTACATAACGTATGGCTTTTTTTTTCCCCTTGTATGGCCACACAATAACTCTCTGGGCATTAACTCTCTGGTGTTGACAAGCTCTTGGAGGTCTTCATGAATTATTTATCCCCTTTGGAGCCAAAGGACTGAGTGACTTTCAAGTCTGGAAGCCAGCCAAGAACCAAACCCAGCCCTCTCCACCTACTAGCCACAAGGCTACTTTGTGCCTCTCCTGGCCTCACCTTCACTCAGTGTCAGCTACTGAATGAAGGAGCTCTGAGAGGGCTTCAGAGGTAGGGATGAACATCACCAAAAAAAACCACTGGGAAGTGTTGGCACCACCACTCCCTGTCCTGGTGATGCCAGCAGAGAGGTCACCTCCTCTCTTCAGGAGAGAAGTTGTATGAGGTCCTATTAGCCCCTTCTCTCAGGACAGTCTCCCTCACTCAGAAGCAAGTTCTGTGTTACCTGCAGAAGGTGTGCAGAGGACCACGAGCAAGGCCAGACCCTAGCACTGCTGCCTCTAACTTTCCTACTCTTGGCACACAAGGACCAGGCCACTTGGACTGGCATCTGCAAGCCCAACCAACCACAGCACCTCTCCGGCCAAGGGGCTGAGGCCAAAGTGCCACGCCAAGGTCCCTAGGGGAGCAACAGGTGGTCCCTACCTATCGTGGCCAGGCTCTTCTTGGAAGCAGGGAAGGGAAAGTGGCCAAGCACATACCTGCTCTCACTGTACTCCTTCTTCTCTCTCACACGCAGCCACTTCCGAAGGAGGAAGCGCTTGCGCCGCGGGGAGGCACTGGGTGTAGAGCAGTTGGACCAGGGAGTGTCCTCATCACTGGAGGGGGTGATTTCAATGGATGGGAGCTGCAGGTATTCCTTGCTGGAGGATGGAGACTCCTGATACCTGCTGACCTCCAGGCTCTGCTCCTGCACATTCTTCATCCGCTTCATCTTGAAGCGCTTCCTGCGCAGGGTCGGGGTGGACGAACTAGACCAGGCGCGGCCACCCTCCAGCCCCTGCTGCTGCTGCTGCTGCTGCTCGGGGACTTGCAGCGCTGGGAGCCGCAGGGTTTCTGTCATGTTGGGAGCTGGCATCGGATGCTCTTTTCTCTTTCTGCTCCCACCCCCTGAGGCAAGGCTAGCTCGGAGCTGGGTGTAAGCCACACCACAAAGCGACAACTCTGACTTCCTCCTCGCTCGCCCGCCCCGGCGCTGCCCTCCCCTCTCAGGCAGGAGCCCTCATGCCCTTCACGTGCTCTGTTCAAGGGGCGCCAGGCTGGGGAGGGGGCGCTGGGGACAACGGCATGCCACAAGGCAAACCCGCTCCTTCCTTCCCTCCCTCCTCCTCCTCTACACCACCAAGTCCCTCCCCTGCCTGCTCTCTCTCAAAGCAGAAGGTTTTTGCACCGAGGCCAGGAGTTGCCAGCAAGGGCTGAGGCTCGCTCTGGGCTCCCCCAGGCTGCCTTTTGCCTTCCGTCCTCCGCCTAACGTCGGCTCGGCAAAGGCAAAAGCATCCCCCGGGGGCTGCGCTAAGGCATCTCAAGCTGTCATCTTCTCAAGAGACGGAGCAAGGATGGAGTGAAGCGGCGTGGAGCTGTGGGGAGGTCAGAGAGAGAAAAACAAAGAGAGGGAGGGGAAGCAACAACACTCGGTGAAATCAGGAGAACGAGGAGGAGGAGCAGCCGCGGCTGCCCCTGGAGCGGGTAAGACAAACACAGGCAGCTGCTGCGAGCGGAGCTGTACCCTTAATCCCCGGGGACAGGGTTCGTGTTACCAAATATGCTGCTGCTAACGAATCCGAAAGGCTACGAAGGAGTCACCGCCGCCTGGAGAAGCCAATGGGGGCAGCTCTGCCCTTGTCCCACCTTCCTGCTCACACCGCCCGCCCCACGGAGGGAGGAGGGGAGGGAGCCAACTTGGACTTTCAGCCTTCTTTCACAACTAGGAGGTGGGGTTTATTTATGGAAATTATTATTTAGGGTTTTTTTTTTTTGGGTCCCTCTCGCTCGCAGAGGAAGCAAAGGAGAGGGATGGAGTTAGCAGCTGCGAGGGCAGCAGGCGGGAGAGGAGCCAGGAGGTTTGGTGTTGGGTGGAGGGGAAAGCTGCTTCCAAAATGACAGCGCCTGCTGGGGTGGCCTCGGCTCCAGCGACTGACAAAGACACCACGGAGAGACAATGGGACATGCGGGACGGAGTTTGCAGCGGCAGGAAGACAGGTGGGGAATTCCCAGGCGTTTGGTAGAGTAAGGAAGCTCTGCCAAGGGGCAAGCCCGGGGGAAAACGGCAGCCTCTGGGCGAGCCTTGGAAAGCTCTGCCAACGAAACCCAGGCAGGAAAAACACAAAGCCAGGCAGAGTCTTACAGGCTCACAGATGTCAGAGGTTGGAAGGGACCCAAAGAGCTCATCCAGTCCAAGCCCCTGCCAGAGCAGGACCATCCAGACCAGCTCAGGACACACAGGAACACATCCAGACAGGCCTGGAAAGGCTCCACAGAAGGAGACTCCACAACCTCTCTGGGCAGCCTGTGCCAGGCTCTGGGACCAGTCAAGAAGTTCCCCCTTGTGCTGAGCTGGAACCTCCTGTGCTGCAGCTTCCATCCATTGCTCCTTGTCCTACCCCAGGGAGCAGTGAGCAGAGCCTGTCCCCCCCTCCTGACCCCCAGCCCTCAGAGAGTTACAGACATTGATTCAATCCCCTCTCAGTCTTCTCTGCTCCACACTAAGCAGCCCCAGGGCCCTCAGCCTCTCCTCACCAGGCACTGCTCCAGTCCCCTCAGCATCCTCAGAGCCCTCCTTGGACCCTCTCCAGCAGTTCCTGTCCCTCTGCAGATGGGGAGCCCAAAACTGCAGGCAGTGCTCAAGCTGAGGTCTCAGCAGGGCAGAGCAGAGGGGCAGGAGAACCTNACCCCAAACCATCTTTATAGCACAGAATGGGTTGGGTTGGAAGGGACCTTAAAAATACTACAGTGTGTGTCCCCCCTCCCACCGCCATGGGCAGGGACACCTCACACTTGACCAGGATGCTCAAGGACCTATCTAACCTGGCATTGAACACCTCCAGGCTTGGAGCCTCCACAACCTCTCTGGGCAACCTGTTCCAGTGTCCCACTGCCCTCCTGAACAATAATTTCCTCCCCTATGCCTAAAATAAATTAGGATCTTGCAGCTCAAAACCTTTTTCCCTCATCCTTTCACTTCAAGCCTTTGTACAACGTCCCTCTCCAGCTCTCCTGTAGCCCCTATCACATCACTGAAGGCTTCTCTGAGCTCCTCAGAGCTTTATCCACCTGGCACAGCTTCAGTTTTCATTCTTCCACATCCTGACCCTTCTAAAAACATTGGTTTCAAGTCAGCAAATATTTGTCAGCCCCAAATCAAAACAGCCTGAGCTTCCTTGGGTTGGAAAACAAACTCCAGGGAAGAACTTGGAACATCAAAACCTCTGAACACAGATAACTGAAGGTGGCACAGGAGGAGGATTTATACCAGCAGGGGCAAGGGGGTGTTGTGGGGGCAGGGAATTAACGTGGCCGAGTCAGGAATATATAGATAGAAAAATAGAATGGTTTTATTTCCCCCCCAAACCTGCCCCCAAAACTTGATACAGAAATTAATTGAGTTTTAATGAGCACATTCAGTTAGATTGAGGAGATCTAAAAGGATACCATAGGTAAATCTGAATCCCCTCCCTGGCCCTCTGCCCACACTGCTCTTGCTGCACCCCAGCCTCTGGTTGCTCTCTGGGCTGCAAGTGCACACTGCTGGCTCAGGCTGAGCTTCTCATCCACTGTAACCCTAAGTCACTCTCCCCAGGGCTGCTCTCCAGCCAGGCACTGCCCAGCCTGGATCTGCACTTGGCATTGCCTGGCCCAGGTGCAGGACCCTGAACCTGATCTTGTTGAACCTCATGAGCTTGGCTTGCTCCCAGCTCTCCACCCTCTCCAGGTGCCTCTGGACGATCCTTCTCTCTCAAGCAGTTTCCAACCACTCTGCCCCAATCCTGGAGCATCCATGGGGTGGTTGTGACAGGAGCCAGCACTTGGCTCTGCTAAACCTCCTCCAGCTGACCTCAAGCCAGGGTGCCAGCCCCATCAGAGCCCTTTGCTGAGCCTCCCTGCCCTCCAGCAACTCACCACTGTGCTGTGGGGGCAGGGAATTAACGTGGCCGAGTCAGGAATACTTAGCAAATTAGAATGGTTTTATGTTCCCCAAACCTGACATTAATTAATTGAGTTTTAATTAGCACATTCAGATAGATTGAGAGGATCTACAAGGATACCACAGGTAAATTTGACTACTTTGGAAGTCAGGAGTTGGAAGAGGCTGAGCTCCTGAGCACAGCATTCCCCACTGCTCATCAGCCTGAGCCCAAAGCTCACTCCCAGCTGAGCCAGGCTGGCTGAAAGGGCGGCCCGGAGGCTCGGCCTGCTCTCTTTCAGAGCCCTCCCAGGCTCAATAAGGCAAATTAAGCTGCACAAAGGAGGTGCTTATGGTGGGAGCGTCCAAAGCAGGGAGGGTCCTGCCCTCAGGAGC
>WAAF01007955.1:16099-29087 GCA_013400475.1 Tricholaema leucomelas
ACTGGCACAGGTTGCCCAGGGAGGTTGTGGAGCACAGGGAGGGAGGGTGAGGAGACACTGGCACAGGTTGCCCAGGGAGGTTGTGGAGCACAGAAGCACAGAATGTGATCAAAGATCACATTGGGTGCTTCTGTGCTCCACAACCTCCCTGGAGGTGTTCAAGACCAGGCTGGATGAGCCCTTGAGCAACCTTAGCTGGTGGGATGTGTCCCTGCCCATTGGAGGGGGGTTGGAACTGGTTGAGCTTTAAGGTCCTTTCCACCCCAGCCCATTCCTTGACTCTGTGATGTGCACCACCCCTCCTGGTTCCATCTCCCCAGCAGCACTGGTGCTGCACTTTCACTCTCTCCTGCTGGTGATGCAGCACCAGAGTCAATTTCCCTGCTGATAGAGGCTGTAAAGGAGCTAAATATACACAGACCACTTCCAAGTGCCACAAAGGCTCCCACTGGTCTGGTGCCAAACAGTTGCTGGGGATCATCAGGTCTATTTTTCATCCTTTAATGAAAAGAGCTGAGCAGTGTCAGGTTGTTGCCATCTCCACCAGTCTGCTTCTCATTTCTCCCCTCCCTCCTCCTCCAAATGATCATTGTGAGGCTCCTGTGAGCACAGCAAAGCAAGGTCAGACCCTGCAGAGGGTCAAGGTGAGACCCTGCAGAGGATCAAGGTCAGAGTCAAGTGCTGTGGGGGCAGCTTGCAGCAGAGGAGACTCCAGGGGGATCTTAGAGCAGCTTCCCAATAGCTGAAGGGATCCTGCAGGAAGGCTGCAGAGGGATTCTGCATGAGGGGGTCTGGAGACAGGGCTGGGGGAAGGGTTTGGAGCTGAGGCAGAGCAGGGTTAGGCTGGAGCTGAGGGAGAAGTTCTGCAGTAGGAGGGTGGTGAGAGTCTGGAGCAGGCTGCCCAGGGAGGCTGTGGCTGCCTCCTGTCTGGGGGTGTTGAAGGCCAGGCTGGGTGAGGCCATGAGCAGGCAATTCCAGCTGAGAGATGTCTCTGCCCCTGGAAGTGGGGTTGGAGCTGATGAGCTCTGAGGTCCCTTCAAACCTAAGCCATGCCTCAAAGCCAGGGAGATGGAGCAGGAGCCTGGGAGATTGGCAGTGAGTGAGAGCTGAGCAGGCTGCAGAGCTGAGTGGGCACAAATGTGATGGAATTCAACAAGTCCTGCTTCTGGGCAAGAGTGACCCCATGGACCAGGAGTGCCTGGGGGCTGACCTGCTGGAGACCAGCAGAGGGGAAAGGAACCTGGGGGTGCTGGTTGGCAGAAAGATGCCCCTGAGCCAGCAATGTGCTCTGGAGGCCAAGAAGGCCAAGGGCAACCTGGAGTGTGGTGAGTAGGGCAGAGAGGTTCTCCTGCCCCTCTGCTCTGCCTGCTGAGGCCACAGCTGCAATCCTGTGTCCAGCTCTGGGCCCCTCAGCTGCAGAAGCAGCTCAGGGAAGTGCTGCAGAGAGCCCAGCCCAGAGCCCCCAAGCTGCTGCAGGCAGTGAGCATCTCCTGTGGTGCCAGGCTGAGGCAGCTGGGGCTGGCAGCTGGCAGCAGAGCAGCCTGAGGGCTGCCCTCAGTGCTGTGCTGAAGATGTGCAGGGCAGTGTGGGGAGGATGCAGCCAGGCTCTGGCCAGGGGTGGCACAAGGGGCACTGGGGGCATTTCCTACCAGGCCTAAACTACAGCTGAGAAGTTGTGGACAGGAAAATGCTTTGGCAACAGCCTCTCAGCTGTTTGCCTCTCTCTGTTTCCAGCTCCTACCTAGTTTCACAGCCACTCCACATGCTTACTGTAAGCTCCAGTCACAAGCCAGCTCCAAAGTGCAAGGACACAGGTTTAGGGTTGAAGTCCTTCATAAAGCAGGGGCCAAGGTGAGTTGCAGTGTGGTACAGATAATCTTTACAGTCCCTTCCAACCCAACCCATTCTGGGATACAGTGAACACTGCTGCATGCAATGCTGCCTGTGTGGACAAAAGCAGGTCACAGCAACGACCCCCACCCATGAGTGAGTGAAAGTCCCCCAAGGACTCCCCCCACTAAGTGCAAAGTTATCTACCTAACAGCACAAGATACAAGGATGGGGGGCAGGGGCTGTGTGCTTTAGCCTTCATCCAGCTGAACCACAGAACCAGGCAGGTTGGAAGAGAGCTCCAAGCTCCTGCAGCCCAACCTAGCACCCAGCCCTGCCCAACCAACCAGACCATGGCACTAAGTGCCCCAGCCAGGCTTGGCTTCAACACCTCCAGCCACGGCCACTCCACCACCTCCCTGGGCAGCCCATTCCAATGCCAATCACTCTCTCTGCCAACAACTTCCTCCTAACATCCAGCCTAGACCTGCCCTGGCACAGCTTGAGGCTGTGTCCCCTTCTTCTGTTGCTGGCTGCCTGGCAGCAGAGCCCAACCCCAGCTGGCTACAGCCTCCCTGCAGGGAGCTGCAGACAGCAATGAGCTCTGCCCTGAGCCTCCTCTGCTGCAGGCTGCACACCCCCAGCTCCCTCAGCCTCTCCTCACAGGGCTGTGCTCCAGGCCCCTCCCCAGCCTTGCTGCCCTTCTCTCAACACCTTCCAGCACCTCAACATCTCTCTGCAATGGAGGAGCCCAGAACTGGACACAGCACTCCAGGGCTGGCCTGAGCAGTGCTGAGCACAGGGGCAGAAGAACCTCCCTTGTCCTGCTGCCCACACTGCTCCTGAGCCAGCCCAGGATGCCATTGGCTCTGCTGCCCACCTGGGCACTGCTGCCTCCTCTTCAGCTCCTCTCTCCCACCACCCCCAGCTCCCTCTCTGCCTGCCTGCTCTCAGCCACTCTGGCCCCAGCCTGTAGTGCTGCTTGGGGTTGTTATGAAGCCATAAGATCATGGAATGGCTCAGGATGGGAAGGACCTCAGAGCTCATCTCATCCAACCCCACTGCCATGCCCAGAGACACCTCTCAGCTGGACTTGGCTGCTCGTGGCCTCACCCAGCCTGGCCTTGAACTCTTCCAGTCAGGAGGCAGCCACAGCCTCCCTGGGCAGCCTGCTCCAGACTCTCACCACCCTTCTACTGAAGAACTTCTCCTTCAGCTCCAGCCTAACCCTGCTCTGCCTCAGCTCCAAACCCTTCCGCTTTGGCCTGTCTCTGGATGCCCTCATGCAAAGGCTTTCTGCAGGATCCCTCCAGCAACTGGAAGGCAGCTCTAAGGTTCCTCCAGACTCTTCTTTTCTCCAGGCTGATGTCACTAAATTAAAGTTAGATGTCAGTCAATGAAATGTTTAGAGAAGACAGCTTCTTAAACCCACACTCTGAGTCTCACCATCACAGCTGTGATTTAACCACAGCCTCCAGGGTGGGTCAGCTCCTTCAGCCTGAGCTTCCTTGGATTTGTCACCAATCTAAACCAAGCTGCATTTTAAAAGTGGGTCTGGGGTCCAATTCCTGCCTCCCAACACCCCCCCAGTGCTCCAGAGAGTTTCTGAAGACCAAGCATAGCAGAAACCTAAACTGAACACAGTCCTTGAGGTGTGTGCTCAGCCCTGGGGAGGCCACACCTTGAGTAGTGTCTTCAAGTTTGGGCACCTCAATGCAAGAGGGATGTGGAGGTGCTGGAGCCAGTGCAGAGGAGGGCAAGGGAGCTGGGGAAGGGCCTGGAGAGTTAATCTGATGAGGAGAGACTGAAGGAGCTGGGGATGGTTAGTGTGGAACAGAGGCTGAGGGCAGAGCTCATTGCTGTCTGCAGCTACCTGAATGGAGGTCGTGTGGAGGCTGCTGCTGGGCTCTGCTCACAGGCAAATAGTGACAGAACCAGAGGGAATGGCCTCAAGCTGTGCCTGGGCAGGCTTAGACTGGACAGTAGGAAGAATTTTTCCCCAGCAAGAGTGGTCAGGCACTGGAATGAGCTGCCCAGGGAGGTGCTGGAGTCACCAACCCTGGAGGGGTTTAAAAGTGGTTTGGGTGTGGTGCTTGAGGCTATGGCTTAGGGTGCACCTTGCAGAGTAGGGATCTGGGTTGGGCTTGGTGACCCTGAGGGGCTCTGCCAACCTGAGTGTTTCTGTGATTCAAAGAGCTGTTGGAGACCTTTTGCAGCTGGACCCTGCTGCTCTCTAGTGGCTGAGGAGCTGCAGGCAGCTCAGCAGCCTCCTTACTGCTGCAGGCAGCTTGAGCCTGGTCTGCATGGTTCATTGCCACTGAGACCATTGAGCTTGGTCTGCAGTGGTTCATTGCCTCTGAGATGCTTGAGCCTGGTCTGCAGTGGTTCATTGCCTCTGAGATGCTTGAGCTTGGTCTGCAGTGGTTCATTGCCTCTGGGATACCTGAGTCTGGTCTGCAGTGGTTCATTGCCTCTGAGATGCTTGAGCTTGGTCTGCAGTGGTTCATCACCTCTGGGGTCCCATTAAAACAGGCACTCAGTGACTACATCCAACAGAGCATCACAAGGGTCTGAAGTCCTTTGCTGTCACTGAAGGTTGCCAGACACTTCCAAAGCTGTGATCCTGTTGGGAACAGCTCTTGCATTCAGGAGCCCTGTCCTCAGGCATCTCTGTACCCCCAAGGAAGCTGTCAGCCAAGAGGAGAGAGCCCCAGGGTGCAGCAGTAAGCAAGGCAGAGCTCACCCAGAAGCCACAGGGGGTGTGGTGAAACAACCTCCCTGGGCAACCTGTGCCAATCTCTCACCACCCTTCCTCCCTGTGCTCCACAGCCTCCCTGGGCAACCTGTGCCAGTCTCTCCTCACCCTCCCTCCCTGTGCTCCACAGCCTCCCTGGGCAACCTGTGCCAATCTCTCCTCACCCTCCCTCCCTGTGCTCCACAGCCTCCCTGGGCAACCTGTGCCAATCTCTCACCACCCTCCCTCTCTGTGCTCCACAGCCTCCCTGCGCAACCTGTGCCAATCTCTCCCCACTCTCCCTCTCTGTGCTCCATAACCTCCCTGGGCAACCTGTGCCAGTCTCTCCCCACCCTCACTCTCAACAATCTCTTCCTCATCTCCACTTTCACTCTCCCCTCTCCCAGCTCAAAGCCATTGTCCCTCCTCCTCTCACTCCCAGCTCTTGTCCCAAGTCCCTCCCCAGCTCTCCTGTGTCCCCTGCAGGCATTGAGAGCTGCTCTAAGGTCTCTCTGTAGCCTTCCAAGGCTGCTCAGCCACTCAGGATTGAATTCCAGCTGCAGCCAGGGGCAGGGTGAAGCCAATTCCAGCAAATGATGTCAGTTGGGAAGGAACTGGAAAGGAGGCAGAGATGAAATCTTTGACCTGTGAGTTTAGGTTCCAAAGTTCTGCCTCTCAGTCACAAACTCATCCAGCCTGGACTCAGCATCTGAGTCAATCACCTCTGTGGCAGTGCTGGTGCAGTCAGGAGTTATAAATACATCTGCCAGTCAGCCCTGCCTGCAGTTTAACTCCCACTTCTTCCCAGCCAGCCACTATCAGACCTGAGCAAACAGTGACACTTAGCAGGTTATTATTCTTGGAAATTATATTTCCAGTCCTTTCATCACTTTTGCCTGGGACCAACCCCCACAGTGTCACCTTTATAAAGTTGTAATAAAGCCCAGAGGAGAAAGGAGAAAGGAGAAAGGCAGCAGTAAAGTGGAAGCTCAGTCAGGCATGAGATAAATGTCTTTAATACACTGGAATGTGGCAAATTACCTGCTCTAGGTGAATCAGTGGCCCTGATGTGAATACCTCCCAGTAATTAAAACCAGCTCCATGCTTAGACTAAAGCAACTGATTGGAATCTCAGAGGCTTTGCCATTAGGGCATAGCTGAAAGGGCACCAAGAGCAGTGGAACAACTGAGGGCTGCCCAGGGCAGCTCTTGAAGGGTTTGTAGAATGGAATGGGTTGGAAAGGACCTCAAAGCTCATCCAGCTCCAACCCCCTGCTATAGGCAGGGAAACTTCCCACTAGAACAGGTCTCATCCAATGTGATCCTGAACACCTCCAGGGAGTGGCCTTGCAGGAGCTGGTGGGGGCTACAGGAGGGCTTGGTGGGGGGACTACTGAGAAGGTTTGGTGATGCCAAGAGGAGGAGGAATGGGTTTGAAGTGGCAGAGGGGAGATTGAAATTGGATGTGAGGAAGGAGTGAGGGTGGTGAGAGACTGGCAGAGGTTGAGGGTGAAGAGACACTGGCACAGGTTGAGGGTGGTGAGACATTGGCAGAGGTTAAGGGTGATGAGAGACTGGCACAGGTTGAGGGTGGTGAGACACTGGCAGAGGTTAAGGGTGATGAGACACTGGCACAGGTTGAGGGTGGTGAGACACTGGCAGAGGTTGAGGGTGGTGAGAGACTGGCACAGGTTGAGGGTGGTGAGANCCTCAGCCCTCTGAGCATCTTCATGGACCTTCTCCTCTGGACCTCCTCCAGCCTCCCTCTGTGCATTCAGCTTCCCTCTGCAACCAGGGCAGCAGATTTCTGGGGTAAGCACCTTTGGAAAGCTCACACTTTACAAGAGCCCTGTGCTCAGAGGAATAAAATGCAGTGCAAGAGCTGCTGCCTCATTTCTCCACACTCAGGTGGCCAGAAAATCCACCCACCCTCGTGGGTGAATGTGCTAAGAAGGATGGACCCCCAAACCTGCAGGCAAAATGGACCTCTTGAGCAGCTGCTCCCTCTGCCCTGCTGAACATCAGAGTGCCACAGAATGCTTTGGGTCAGAAGGGATCTCCAAAGCTCATCCAGTCCAACTCCCTGCAGTCAGCAGGGACATTCTCCACTGGAGCAGCCTGCCCAGAGCCCTGCTGAACCTGGCCTTGAGTATCTCCAAGGGTGGGACCTCAACTGCCTCCCTGGGCAATCTGTTGCAGTGTTCCAGCACCCTCCTGGTGCAGAACTTGCTCCTCACACCCAATCTAAATGTCCTCTTCTCTCCTTTCAGACCACTGCCCCTGCAGGACTTTGGGAACAGTTCTCTGCAGCCTTCTTGTAGCCCCTTCAGGCACTGGCAGGCAGCTCTAAGGTCTGCCTGGAGCCTTCTCTTCTCCAGGCCACCTCCAGCTCCCTCAGCCTGTCCTCGTAGCAGTTCCTGCAGCCTTTGGGTCATTTTCATGCCCTCCTCTGGTCTCTCCCCATCAGGTCCTTGACCTTCTTGTGTTGAGGACTCCAGAGTTGAATGCAGCACTGCAGGTGAGGTCTGGGCAGAGCAGAGAGGCAGGATCCCCTCTCTCCATCTGCTGGCCTTGCTTCCTTACCTTCCAGCAGACAACCTCAGGGATCCAGACCACAGCGAAACCTAAG
Organism: Tricholaema leucomelas; assembly: GCA_013400475.1. Classification (NCBI taxonomy): domain Eukaryota; kingdom Metazoa; phylum Chordata; class Aves; order Piciformes; family Lybiidae; genus Tricholaema lacrymosa; species Tricholaema leucomelas. Next base: position 23,293 of record WAAF01007955.1, read on the forward strand.
CTGGGTACTGTAGACAGGAGACCAAGGTCCACTCCTTCAGACAGGCCCCTGAGGAGCTGAAAGATGTGAACAGCCAAAAGCCTGTGGGAGGTCATAGTCTGAGATCCCTTCAGCCTCTCTCCAGCCTGCTCCATCTGTCCTCAGGAAGCATTCACCACTTACCTGCTTGGTGAGGGCAGCAGAGCACCTAACATCCAGATCCACACCCCCTGTGCCAGGCTCCTGCCCACACTTTGCACAGCAGTGCTGAAGTCAGAATCACAGAATGGGTTGGGTTGGAAGGGACCTCAAAGCTCAGCCAGTTTCAACCCCCCTGCCATGGCCAGAGACAACTCCTTCTAGAACAGGTTGCTCAAGGCCTCATCCAGCCTGGTTCTGTTCACCCTCAAACTCTTGGTGAAGCTTCTCCAAGACCTCAAAGCTCCACTTGGATGTCCTTAGCCTCTTGATGAAGCTCCAAGAAGCTCCTCCATGGGTTGAGAGCTCTACTTGGAGCTCCTCAAGCTCTTGAAGCAGCTCTGAGAGCCTCCTCCATGGCTTCAAACCTCCGATTGGAGCTCCTCAACCTCTTGATGAATCTCTGAGAACCTCCTTCATGGGTTCAAAGCTCCACTTGGACCTCCTCAACCTTTTGATGAAGCTCCAAGAAGCTCCTCCATGAGTTAAGAGCTCTACTTGGAGCTCCCCAAGCTGTTAAAGCAGCTCTGAGAGCCTCCTCCATGGCTTCAAACCTCCGATTGGAGCTCCTCAACCTCTTGATGAATCTCTGAGAACCTCCTTCATGGGTTCAAAGCTCCACTTGGACCTCCTCAACCTTTTGATGAAGCTCCAAGAAGCTTCTCCATGGATTGAGAGCTCCTCTTAGACCTCCTCAATCTCTTCTTGAAGCTTCTCCATTGCTCCAAAGCTCCACTTGGACCTCCTCAACCTCTTGCTGAACCTCTCAGAGCCTCCTCCATGGCTTCAAACCTCCACTTGGAGCTCCTCAACCTCTTGCTGAACCTCTCAGAGCCTCCTCCATGGCTTCAAACCTCCACTTGGACCTCCTCAACCTCTTGCTGAAGCTTCTTCATTGCTCCAAAGCTCCACTTGCAGCTCCTCAACCTCTTGCTGAAGCTTCTTCATTGCTCCAAAGCTCTACTTGCAGCTCCTCAACCTCTTGCTGAAGCTCCAAGAAGCTCCTCCATGGCTTGAGAGCTCCACAACCTCCCTGGAGGTGTTCAGTGCTTCTCGGCTCCACAACCTCCCTGGGCAACCTGTGCCAGTCTCTCCCCACCCTCACTCTCAACAATTTCTCCCTCGTCTCCACTCTCCCTCTCCCCTCTCCCAGCTCAAAGCCATTCTCCCTCATCCTCTCACTCCCAGCCCTTGTCCAAAGTCCCTCCCCAGCTCTGCTGCAGCTCCTTCAGGCACTGGCAGGCAGCTCTGAGCTCTCCCTGCAGCCTTCTCTTCTTCTACAGCCCCCACAGCTTGGTTTTCTGAGCTACCTTTGCCAAGCCTGTTCAGTGCCTGCTGCTGCACATCCTCAGCTCAGACTTTCCTCCCTTAGATGATGCTTTGTGGAGCTGCAGTTGCAGCCCTTGCAGACTGTGCCACTATGGAATGCAGAGAGCAGTGCAGCACTCAGGGGGTTAAACACCTTGCAGAGAGCTCAGGCAGTCCTCTGTGGCTGCCTTCAACCTGGCAACCTCTCAAGCACAGCACAGGAGTCAGTTCCTCCCCCCCCCGGGAGCTGCGGTGGAGCTGGAGGGAAGGCAGAGTCCATCTGCACCGGGGTGGGGGTGTGGATGGAAAAGAGGGAGTGGGGGAAGCGAAGCAGAGAGGCTCAGGAGACCACAGCAAATGGTATCAGGGTAGGCTGGGGACTGAGTGGGGCAGAGCAGTGAAGGGGGAAAGGACCTGGGGGTCCTGGTGGGTGGGAGGTTGAGCATGAGCCAGCAGTGTGCTCTGGTGGCCAAGAAGGTCAAGGGACAGGCACAGGATCCCAGGATGTCAGAGGTTGGAAGGGATCCAAAGAGCTCATCCAGTCCAAGCCCCTGCCAGAGCAGGACCACACAATCCAGCTCAGGGCACACAGGAACACATCCAGACAGGCCTGGAAAGGCTCCACAGAAGGAGACTCCACAACCTCTCTGGGCAGCCTGTGCCAGGCTCTGGGACCCTTCCAGACAAGAAGTTCCCCCTTGTGCTGAGCTGGAACCTCCTGTGCTGCAGCTTCCATCCACTGCTGCTTGTCCTACCCCAGGGAGCAGTGAGCAGAGCCTGTCCCCCCCTCCTGACCCCCAGCCCTCAGAGAGTTACAGACATTGATTCAATCCCCTCTCAGTCTTCTCTGCTCCAGACTAAGCAGCCCCAGGGCCCTCAGCCTCTCCTCACCAGGCACTGCTCCAGTCCCCTCAGCATCCTCAGAGCCCTCCCTTGGACTTACTCCAGCACTTCCTTGTCCCTCTGCAACTGGGGAGCCCAAAACTGAAGGCAGTGCTCGAGATCATCTACTTCAACCTCCCCACCAGAGCCAGGGACATCTCCCAGCCAGACTGGGCTGCTCAAGGCCTCATCCTACCAGAAGGGCTGTGGTGAGTAAGTCCAGAGAGGTTCTCCTGCCCCTCTACTACACCCTGGTGAGGCTGCATCTGGAGTACTGTGTCCAGTTCTGGGGCCCTCAGTTCAAGAAGGACCTCAGAGCACTGCTTGAAGAAGTCCAACACAAAGCCACAAAGATGCTGAAGGCAGTGGAACTCCTTAGGAGGAGAGCCTGAGGGAGCTGGGGCTGGGAGCTGGGAGAGGAGGAGCTGAGAGGTGACCTCAGCAATGGTTCCAGAGATGTGCAGGTGAGTGGCAGGGGCTGGAGCCAGGCTCTGCTCTGCTGGGGGATGCCCAATGCCAGCACAAGGGCAGTGCTGGAAGCTGAGGCAGAGGAAGTGCCATGGGAACAGGAGGAGGAATTTTGTCCCTGTGAGGGTGACAGAGCCTGGCACAGGCTGCCCAGGGGGGCTGTGGAGTCTCCCTCTGTAGATATTCCAGACCTGCCTGGATGTGTTCCTGTGTGAGCTGCTCTGGGTGCTCCTGCTCTGGCAGGGCTTGGGCTGGCTGAGCTCTGGAGGTCCCTTCCAGCCCCTGGCACTCTGTGACTCTGTGACATTCTGCTGAACAAAGCATCCAGAGCAGGCAGGACCTTCCCTGGCTTCTTCCGCTCCCTTCCCTTTGCCACCCTAAGAGAGGTTTCAAAGCCAGAGGCAGCAAAGGAGCCTGTGACTAAGGAGGGTCACAGCTCTGGCCCTCATCCCTCTGGAGCTGCAGGCAGGACCCAGCCTGCTCTGGCATCTCAGCAAGCACAGAGAGCAGCTGTGAGCAGCAGCTGATGCCTACAGCAGCTGCCAGCAGCACCAGCAGGGAGCCGAGGGGCTGCCAGGTGGGACCCAGCCCTGCAGGCACACACTGGTGGCATTGTCCCTCTCATGCTGCTCCTGCTAACAGCTTCTCTGCAGCATCTGTTGTTAGGACAGAAGGCAGCAAGAGGTGAGGAAGGAGAATGTCTTACCCCGAGGGCACTGCAGAGAGCTGTTCTGAAGGGGCAGGGAAGCCCTCTGAGCTCTCCCACTCTGCAAAGGGTTGTGTGAAAACTGGGATATGCCCAAAGGATTCCTTCTCCCACCCTGCCCCCAGGAAATAGACAACCAGAAAACTGTTTGGGTTGGAAGAGCCCTCTGAGATCATTAACTCCAACATCAACCCCACCATGGCCACCAGACCCTGTCCCACAGTGCCATGGCCACAGGTTTCTTGGACACCTCCAGGCATGGGGACTCCATCACCCCCCTGGGCAGCCTGTGCCAAGCCCTTGCCCCTCACCCTACTGGAAAGGACTTCTGGAGGTCTCTGGCTCCAAGCAGGCTCAGCTCTCAGCAGTCCACTCCTTCATCCAGTCCAACTTCTACCCAACACCTCCATGATCCAAACAGCCTCTTCTGCTCATTGCTTGGGCACCTCCAGGCATGGGAACTCCACCACCTCCCTGGGCAGCAAAGCAATTGTTTCTCAGCTCCTACCTAACCCTGCCCTGGAGCAGTTTCAGCAACAGTCACAGAATCATAGCAGGGGGAGGGTTGGAAAGGACCTCAGAAGATCATCCAGTCCAACCCCCCTGCCAGGGCAGTGTCACCCAGGGCAGGGCACACAGAACACAGTCAGATGGAGCTCGAAAGCTTCCAGAGAAGGAAACTCCACAACCTCTCTGGGCAGCCTGCTCCAGGGCTCCAGCACCCTCACACCAAAGAAGTTTGAGGTGGAACCTCCTGGGTTCCAGTTGGTGTCCACTGCTGCTCTTTGCAGCTCTAACTGCCCGAGTTTGAGCTTTATGGAGCCAGGCACTCCCTCAGCCTTTTCTTTTCCTTCCCTTCCCTCTTTTTTTCCCCCCACCACATCTGACATAAGCCAGAACAGCTGAGAGGGCAGTGAGCACTGCCTTCCTGCACCCCACCAGCACACAGGCAGACGTGGGGCACACCAAGAATCAATTCTCACTTGCTGAAGACATCAGGGGCCTCCCCTCCTCAGATGTTGCCATGGAAACCTCAAATGATGTCTATAGGGGAACAGGGGGGGGGAAAAAAGGTTTCCTAAGGTATGGATGAAGCAGCACCATGGAAACAAGCTGGGACTGGGAGAGGAGATGAAGAGAGAGGTTTGTGTGGGAAGACACCAAGATGATCATCTACAGGTGTAAAAGAGGAGCCAGGCAAGATGGCATTCAAGTATCTCCCTCCTGCATGGCTGGCAGAGAGACCTGAGAAGCCCTGTGAGGAGAGGCTGAGGGAGCTGGGGGTGTGCAGCCTGGACAGGCTGGGTGGGGAGCACAGAATCACAGGAGGCTAAGCACAGAATCAATCACAGGAGGCTCAGGGCAGAGCTCATTGCTGTCTGCAGCTGCCTGCAGGGAGGCTGTAGCCAGCTGGGGTTGGGCTCTGCTGCCAGGCAGCCAGGGACAGAAGAAGGGGACACAGCCTCAAGCTGTGCCAGGGCAGGTCTAGGCTGGATGTGAGGAGGAAGTTGTTGGCAGAGAGAGTGATTGGCACTGGAATGGGCTGCCCAGGGAGGTGGTGCAGTGGCCGTGGCTGGAGGTGTTGAAGCCAAGCCTGGCTGGGGCACTTAGTGCCATGGGCTGGTTGGTTGGGCAGGGCTGGGGGCTAGGTTGGGCTGCAGGAGCTTGGAGCTCTCTTCCAACCTGCCTGATTCTGTGACTCTAATGGCTAAAGAACTGCTGGCACACTTGGGACCAGGTGCTGGGCAGTGGTTCCAGTGCCTGCAGGCCCTGCAGGTGTGCAAACCTCCCTCTCCAAGGTTATAATGCACCATGCCACTGCCAGGCTCAGAGCCAGTCCAATGCAGCCTGGCAGAATTCAATGATAGAATAAAGCAGGTTGGAAGAGAGCTCAAACCTTTGAGCACCCTGTGCTGCTGGGAGGTGTCCCTGCCCATGGCAGGGGGCCTGGAACTGGCTGAGCTTTAAGATCTCTTCCAACCCAAAGCCTTCTGAGGTTTCTATGAATTCCTTTCCACTTTACCTCAGAATATACCAAATCCAACTCCTCAAAGTGGCTTTAAGGCAGCCAAGATCATAAAGCAGCTAAAGAGAGCTTAGTCTGCTGCAGCCTTCAGCAGCAAACATTCTTCACCCCAAGTGCTGGAGATGGAGACACTGAAGCCTGGAGAGGTTTATCACAGTCTCACAGTCTCACAGTCTCACAGTCTCACAGTATCACCAAGGTTGGAAGAGACCTCACAGATCATCAAGT
>WAAF01007956.1:2127-104503 GCA_013400475.1 Tricholaema leucomelas
GGAAGGAAGGAAGGAAGGAAGGAAGGAAGGAAGGAGGGAAGGAAGGAAGGAGGGAAGGAAGGAAATAAGGACTTGTCACTTACACTATGCAAACAAAGACAAACCCATCTTCAGAATTTGTGCCCAGCTATTGCAAATCCTGAGTTCACAAAAAGATTTGGAGTAGGAAGAGACAGAAAAAGCAACAATTTGTTGAAAGTGATTTGGCTGTGGTTAAGACAGTGCCTGAGTCTAGTACCTTGGAAAAAGAAATCTCTTAACGTTTTGTCAGATTACTGACAAAAGATTTTCAGGCTATCAGAATAGAGTTTTCAGTCAAAAATTCCACTTAGGCCTGATTTGTGAACTTCTACAAATATATTAGAACAGATGCTTTGAAGCTTCTACTTACTGACATGTCAATTAGGCTATCTAGTAAATACATATTGGCGCAGATATGGATACACTTAGTACACTTTGTGACAAGGCACTTCAGTGCATGTTAGATTTTTCTGTTGTTACACTTACTGACAACTCTAACATGTTACATACTCCTAATTTCTCTTAGTTCCTTTAGTATTTATGAGAGCATACACATTCACATTTAAGCTAGCTGACACAAACTCTCTGGCAGAAAACTTGAGGATTTCTTTCACTACAAGAACTCTCGTTTTTCTCTATTTGGAGTTAAGGTATTAAATTATGCTTAGGTTTAATTAATGCTGTAGCAACATGAGACGCTGAATAAGAAGTAATATTGTAAGGCACTGAGAAATGGAAACAAGGTTGGGAGGATCAAGATAGATTCTTCCTCTGAAAGGGTCAAGTATGATTTAGAGGACCTTCAACTATGTTTTTAATAGATCTGAGTGGAATGTTTGTTGTTCATACAGTTGATGCTAATAGGGTATCACCTTTATGATTAACATAGCTTTTTCCTGTGAGCTAATTAATTAACATCTTTTAAAGTTCAGATTTAAATTCTGCCTTGGATACCTATTTACATAATGGTTTCTTTCTACAACAGTGACTTATGAGAGGAGCTTAAAGGTGAGCACAAGGACCAGATACTCTTACAACACCACTGTTAGCCTGGTGTGAGCTGTTTAAAATTAGTCTCCTCACAAGATGCAAAATTACTGCTGCAAATACATGACGGAAATGAAAAAAACCGTTCGGGTTTATAATTGCTTCAAGAGCAGAAGCAAGATACAAACTTCATCTTGCACCACTTTGTGACCTGAAGCTTCATTTCTCCTGCCTTCCTGGTGTATAGGGTTGTACTGGCACATATTTTGCTCAGATTTGGGTCTCTCACTACAAAAAAGATACTAAGTTGCTGAAGTGTGTCCAGGAAAGGGCAACAAAGAACAAGTTTTGAGAGAGAATATGTCTTATGAGAAAGATCTGAGGGAAGTGGGGTTGTTTAGTCTGGAGAAAATAGGTTAAGGGAAGACTTACTGCTCTTTACAACTTTCTGAAAGGAGCTCATAGTGAGGTGGGGGTTAGTCTCTCCCTGCCAGTATCAGGTGATACGACAAGAGGAAGTGGCCTGAAATTGTTCCATGGGAGGTTTAGATTGGGTGTTAGGAAAAATTTCTTTACTGAAAGAGTGGTCAGGTATTGGAATAGGTTGTGCAAAGAAGTGGTGGAGTCATTCTCCCTGGAGGTGTTAAAGAAATGTATGAGCATGGCACTCTGAGACATGATTTAATGGCTGTGATGGTCTTAACAGTTGGACTCGATGATTTTAGAGATCTTTTTCATCTGAAACACTTCTGTGATTCTGTGGTAAAGGCCTGGTGGCAATTGTGCATGGCTAGGCAAAGGAACATCCTATGCAGTGCCCAAGGAGGCAGTTCTGGGAGAATTCTGTGGTTTCAGTTCACACAAGACCAAGTATATGGTGTTTATGTTATCTTCTCTAGGAAGCCTGGATTACAACTCTCGGCCTACCCCTTCCAACTGTGCTGTGCTTCCCATGGGAATGTGGAGATTCTTCCAATTCCTGAGCTCAGTGAAACCTTCAGGGACCAAATAGCTAATGCCTTCAGTGTACTACATCCATCTACACAAAAGTTAGCTGCCCTTGCACAAATAACTCCTGGTGGCACCTTACATTTCCACAGGGAATGCAAAGTTGGGCATCTCAGTGCCAAAGGGACAATCTTTATGTCATTTGGAATTAAGACTAAATATAGACTAAAGAAGAAGAAGGAAAAGCTCACCTAATAAAACTGAAAGAGCTAAGATAAAAATGTGGAAGTGGTATCTAAGTGCCATGTTGTCTTATGTTCTGGGAAGTATGTTTACAAGCACATTAAATTGCCATTGCTTTTGGTTTCTCACACAGATTATTTCAACAGCACGAATAAACTCACCTGTCACCATCTCTTAGTGCTTTCATTTGCTTTCCAATTAAACATGCAAATAGAGGACCAGTTCTAGCACCTGGTAGAAAGTCTTCTACCAGACCACCAAGCCAAACATCAATATTGCTAGGATTATGGTACAATTCCATGATTTTTTCAGTGATGTTTGGATTGGTTATTACAGAATTCAGGTCACTCTGAGTTTCCAGTTTTGGTAAATCACAGAATTCTCGCCAGTCATTATAACCTGTAAATAATATGTTAAAAAGAAGATTAGACTTGACTGCTAAGCATGAGAAATTAAATTCTGAAATGTGTAAGCACTCCTTAATCATAGTCACAGACACTTGTGTCTGAAGATAAGACTATTATTGTTGGTTAAATTTATCAGTGAAATCACAGCAGCATCTGAAACTACAAGATATGCAATTGCTACATCATTTTGTCAAAGGAAAACAAAGGTGAAAAAAAAAATCCCACAAATATAAGCATCAAAAATGTGGTAATAAATAATAGGAGTATGTACTGCGTATTTTGATTTCCAGACTAGACATAGTCTGATGAAGAGTGGACAGGAAGTAACTTAAATGAAGTTAGCAACTAAGGCACTTTGCTGAGAAGAATGTTCTAGGGCTCATATCCAGCTCTCTGGAAAAGAGATTTATCCCATCTTTTTTCACATCATTGGAATTAAACTCCCCCACCTCTCAAGCATGCTTGTTAGAGGTCTTTAAACAGAACTGGGACCATACTGTATTTTTTTTAACAGCTCATGCAATCAAATTCAACTAAGCTCCAGTAACTGTCCTCTAAACCAGTACACTCATGGCCTGCTGGGCTAACGCTCCTTGATTGTTAGTTCAATCTTAACCTGGGCTGACTGGAATGAAAAAATCTATCACAAAATCCAGGCACAAATGTGAATGTGTAAGATTTCTCAAAATGAGGTGTATGCCCAACCAGTCTTGCAGACACTTCACCACCTACACCAGTCTTGCAGACACTTCAAGACCTTCTGCGGTTAGTAGAGCCAGCAAGGTCATATCTAAGCTGACCAACAGGCTTGGGACAGCTTGCCAATGGCATGTAGCCGCTACAGGCAGAAACACCACTCCACTGGAACTGATGCTGACAAGAGTGTATCTCAGGTATTTTCTACATTGAGCATGCTCAGATCCATTCTAGTACCATCCTTCCAGACTAATGAGATTATTTTAATTTATGGAAAAGTTAAAAATATTAGCAGCTGGCATTTTAAAAAAGACATAAGTTGATTTTCTGGTGATAAAAGTGTCCCAGGTTGAGGTTATAGGGTTAAAAAATTATTTTTCTGGGGACTAGCAGATTGTTATTCAATCCCATAATTCTGCCATCTCCTTATAGACTCACAACAAGGTCAGTTCGTTCTCCTTTTCTCCTCCTCCTGTCCTGGGTGTGTGGCAGGACCCAATCTATTGGGAACATGTAAGCAGTAGGCCTTTTGGCTGGCTGGAGGTGGTGGGAGGGGGAGGAGGATTGGAGCACTGGGAAAGGTAGATTTCGTTTTTCTGGGGATGGGGAAACTTCAAGGGGTTTGCCATGGATGGAAAAATCGCTCTTTGTAAGATCTATAGCTGTATCTCCCTCTCTCTAAATACAATTCTGTATTTCCTCTCCAATTTGATCTGAGAGTTTAATTTCTGTCACCTATCTTTAGTAAAACCATGACAAAAAGGTATTACTTAAAAGCTTATAATTCCATCCCAAGTATTATAAGTAGCTACAGCCGAGTTACCAGAAAGTTCAAGAAAAATCAGTAGACCTGGGAGTCCATGGTCACGACCACGCTGTAAATTCAATGATGATAAATCAAGCGAACCATTGTTGGACAACACGAAAAGTTTTTCTGTTAACTCCTCATTCAGCAGTTGATCTTGCACCAGCAGTTTTGCTGAATGTGCTAGAAGACCCCTCAATAAAGGATCCAAGCCTCCTTTAAACACAAAAATAGCATAATGTTACAGTTTATACATAAAACATTTTAAACTGATTGTGCTGGTTTGAGGCTAATTTTTACTGAGAGAAATTAAGTCTTTAGCTGTGAGAAGAAAACAACAGTAATCTATATCCTCCAGTTTTCTGCCAAGAAACACAATTAGTCAAAATATAGATAAGATGGTCACTTCTCACACACTTCTGAGCTCTCACTTCGGCCTGTATCTTCTTTCTGGTGGTCTGGTCTCTGTGGCTGATTCTGCCCTTAACTCTCTACCTAACTCCTTTTTCCTCTAACCTCCTTGCCATTTTTTTTTTTGACATGTCACCTCAGATCTCCACATTTATCACCTGAGATATATGTGAGTTGATCTGGTTATTTCTGAAGGGATGGAAAGAGAGAGGCGGAAAGGGGTTTGGGTCAGGAGCCCTCCTGGAGACTTAGAATTTTTCTGGGAGGGTATTGTGTTTCTGTGTTACTTTTAATTTGTATATAACTGTATATATTGTGCTAAGCTGTAAATACAGCTTCATTCTTAATTTCCATCTCGGCTGAGTCTAGTCTGGGTGATTTCCTAAGAGTCGGGGGGCAGATAATACCCAAACCATCATACTTATTAACAAATGTGAATGCTGTGTATGTTTCTATGCCTTTTAAACACTGGCCACACAGGCATTTACTCTGAAACACTTGTAAATCTCCTTTGGGTTGAAACAGCAGTAATAGTGATAGTTCTTCATGTGTAAGAAAAGTTGTAACCGTATAATGCATTCATCCTCAAAAAGAGACATGAAATATCTTTATCTTCAGCTAACGCTCATCAGTCCATTACCAATTTACCAGAGTAGTTTAATCTGGAGAGCAATTTTTGTCTTATTCAGATAAACCATTCCAGTTGACGCTAGTGCTCTAGAACCTATGCAATGACTTAAGCCAGTAATGTAATGAAATTAATGTTTCTCTTCCTAATTCATTAGAAATAACTTTGAAAAATGTTACAGTACTACAGAAGAAATACCCAAACACTTAAAACAATACCATACCTCCTTTAATGAGCCTCCAAGGACTAAAGAAAACTTCATGCAAATGAAGATCGGGAAGTTCTGGATCATCTAAATACTGTGCATTCAATCTCTTTACTATTGGCTGGATTGTTGCATGACCAAAACGAAAAGCAGCTGTTGCAAATACATTAGAAACTGTTGGATTTATTGTGGGATCATAACCTTTGTAGAGGCCAATATACAGATTAAAAGCATCTTGACCAATGATTTTGGGAATGTAATCTCTTAAAGTAATAATCTGAAAGAAAAGAAAAAACAAACATTAATCATTCAATGCTTTTATAGACAAATCATGGTTCCTAAGTGCTAAATGCCTTTTCTTCCTTCACTCATCTATGCCCAGGCACCTAGCATGACTAAGGGCAGTCTCTGCTAAAAGATACTGGTTTTACTTTTGCAGTAAGGAGACAAATGATTAAAGAGACAAATGATTAAAGGCTCCTATTAGCTCCTACCATAAATGCTAGACCAAAACCCCTCTTGAACAGAGATTATTAGAGTTGCTCACTCACAATCCACAGGAGTAATCCATCTCATAGAAGGTGTGCTGAGATTAAAAACCTCCATAACAATGGTGTAAGTTATAATTCTCTTAAATATGACAACAAAAGCATGAATTATTATAAAATCTTTCACAAAGGGTCACTGATATGAACATATTCCATTTTCAGACATATATATGTGACACAAATTCTTTTTACTAAATATTTGAAATGATCAGGCTTTAAAATTCTTGTGCCCAGAATCCCCTGGCAAGCATCTTATTCCAAACTCAAGCCAATTTATAGATTCCTAAAAATTAGACTTAAAAAAAGAGAATGATCATAGAATCATAGAATTAACCGGGTTGGAAGAGACCTCCAAGATCATCCAGTCCAGCCTAGCACCCAGCCCTATCCAGTCAACTAGACCATGGCACTAAGTGCCTCATCCAGTCTTTTCCTGAACACCTCCAGAGATGGTGACTTCACCACCTCCCTGGGCAGCCCATTCCAATGCAAATCACTCTCTGTCAAGAACTTCCTCCTAACATCCAGCCTATACTTCCCCCTGCACAACTTGAGGCTGTGTCCCCTTGTTCTACTGCTGGTTGTCTGGGAGAATAGACTAATACCTACCTGGCTAAAACCTCCTTTCAGGTAGTTGTGGGCAGCAATGAGGTCACCCCTAAGCCTCCTCCAGGCTAAACAACTCCAGCTCCCTCAGCCTCTCCTCATAGGGTTTGTGTTCCAGACCTCTCACCAGCTTCATTGCCCTTCTCTGGACATGTTCCAGTATCTCAACATCTCTCTGGAATTGAGGAGCCCAGAACTGGACACAGTACTCAAGGTGTGGCCTGACCAGTGCTGAGTACAGGGGAAGAATAACCTCCCTTGTCCTACTGGCCACACTGTTCCTGATACAGGCCAGGATGCCATTCGCTCTCTTGGCCACCTGGGCACACTGCTGGCTCATCTTCAGCCTACTACCTACCAGTCCCCCCAGGTCCCTTTCTTCCTGGCTGCTCTCCAGCCACTCTGTCCCCAGCCTGTAGCGCTGCTTGGGGTTGTCTTGGCCAAAGTGCAGAAACCTGCACTTGGCCTTGTTAAATCTCATCCCATTGGCCTCTGCATCTGGGATGGTGATAAACACCTTCTGTCAAATGTTTTTATAATGCAATAGTATTAAAGTTGCATGAAGATGCATGAGTAATCATGACTAAAAAACCCAGGAAATAGTCCAACATGCCAAATAAAATGAAAGTGCATTACAGGTGAAAGACTACACAGAACTCAATAAAGCATAATGGGGTGAATATGAAGTATAAAATACCTTATAGACTCAATATAGTTTACAGTAAAACATATTGGCAAATCCACTTAGAGCTTGATGTTGTGTATATTGAAAAGGCAGATGACATAAAATGACCTTATGAAAAATTAGCATCTGTATTTTATGTACAGCACAGAAACAAGCAAACCCCTCCAGAATTTGCTAACTTTTCGCAGAAGGCAAAAGTAACAACTTATTTATGTTTTCAGGTTAGGACATGCAATCAACAAAATACTTTAAAGACAATAGGTTGGAATTTCTTTTACTACTCCTTTGATACAACACAGAAGAAAATAAAATAATTGCTGGAAATGAATATAGACCATGCATTTGAGAAGTTAACCTTTTGCTACCTTCACGAAGGTTTTGCAAGAAAATAGAGGGTTTTTTTTTCCTAATTTTAGATCTAGAGATAGCTTTTACAAGTGGAGACTTTAAACAGGACAAGGTTAGATATGGACACAAACATGTTCATATAACTATAACTTCTTTTTTGGCTTAATGTAGATGAAATCCCAAGAGAAACTGCTTATAAAGGCCAGACTCCCCAAAGGAAAGGACAGTTCAGATTTTTCATTTGCTCCAGAGGCAAGATTTTTATTTCTTGTTTCCTTGTGAGATTGTCATTTCAAGACATGAGAATTTAAAGGCTAAGAGTAAAAAGAGGCCTTATGCCTGCCTTGAGCTAGGACAGACCTCTTTGATGGAAACTTCCAATGGTTAAAAATAAAGCTCCATCAAGTAGAGGTCACTACCACACACTAATTCTTTAGTTTAATAAGGGTACCAGAGCACTGGAATAGGCTACCCAGAGAGGTTGTGGAGTTTCCTTCTCTGGAGACTTCCAAAATTTGCCTGTATACACTCCTGTACAACTTTCTCTAGGTGAACCTGCTCTGGTAGGGAGGTTGGGCTAGATGATCTCTACAGGTCTCAACCCTTAACATTCTGTGATTCTGTGATGTTTCTGATACATCTGATGATGATGCTTCTAGGAAGAATCTAAAATCTGTCTGAGAACCACATCTAAAGTAGCCTTCAGTAGTGTGGTCTCTGAATGTACCATGATTGCATTGGTCTGTGTGAAGTCAGGGAGAGGCTCGATGCAAGTTTTAATAAGTGACACTTACAAAGCTTTCAGTAAAGTGTGAATAGCTGACAAACAGCAGAGGGCTGCCTTTTTTTTTTAGATGCACCCTCTCTTCTGAGACAATGATTTGAAAGAGTTTATTTCCTTTTATATTTAGCATCAAGAAGCATAATACTTTTTCTTTCAGTCCAGTGCTCCTTCAACAAGACATTCTCCTGTGGAAACACAGGAACATGCTTGTCTAAAAATACATCAATAAAATCAGAGCCAGAAAGGGACTATATGGAAAACAAATTGCAAAGAATTACAATAGGCTGCTCTAACATTCATAGAATCACAAAAGTTGGATAAGATCAAGTCCAACTGTCACCCAAACACAACCATGACTGCATAGAATGACAGAATCTTTAAGGCTGGAAAAAGGTTGGAATGTATCACTTACTTTGAGTCTAGGATCAGCAAGTAATCTTTCAGATGTTTACAGCAGCATAAAAGGTTTATGTGGATATAATAAGTCTAAGCTTGCAAGGCCCTGGGTTATCTCAACATTTATGAGATTACTGGTAATTCAAGCTCCTCTTAGGATACATTCATTACCTCAGAGCATCAACTCCAAGCACTACAGAAGCTTTATGAAGAAATGAATTAGAATCAATAATGTCAGTATTTCTACTCTATCACAGCAGTCATTGTTTCAGTGGTATAATGCAGTGAAAAATTGTGACAAAAGGGCACTGTCTTTTACACAGAAGACCATGTGCTCAATGTTTAAGTGACTTTAGTAGTCTATACGATCAGATAGTAACAGAACAACTAAGAATATTTAAATGTTATTCATTTAGTCATAATATATATAGAATATATAGAGAATATACAGAGAATATAAAGTTCTGATTTCCTAGTGATTAAATGATTCATGTGGTAAATACTCAGACAGAAACAGAATCTGAATGATTACAAAACAGTCAGAAAAGTCTGTAGAAATTTTACATCATGTAATGAATCACAATTGTACTGTTTATAGAAAAGTAACTTAATTATGAACTACAAACACAATAGAACCCCAAGTTAAACAGCCTTTTAGCATGAAAGGCAACATCCAACTCATTCAGAATGCAGGATTACAACTGGAGTTCACAAGTGTCCTTATGATCTCAGTGAACAGCCTGGTTGAATTTGACTGCAGACTGGGCCACTTTCAGCAGAACTCACCCATACACTACATATTTGGAAATAGGTTACATAATTTTGGATTAGTTTTGAGATTTTTTTTTTTCCATGTTAAGAGTTATTTCAAATTAAGTGCAAAATACACAGAAATTCATATGAATTCTCATAAGGGTCAGAAGACTTTTCTTGCCAAAAATGCTCTAGTATTTTCCAAAGTAAGTGTGAATGAGCACAATGAATGGAAAAAGGAAAATAAAAAGTCAAGACTGGAATGTGAACTATCATGAGAGTAATGTTAAAAATGTCTTCGTCGTTAGCTAGAGGTAACTGCAAAGGAACAGTATCTCATTGAGATAGTGAGGAGTCAATTAAATGAAGCTCCTGCAAGTGAAATATGAGAAAAACTAAACATAGAAATGATGCTTTATTCAGTGAAGTTATGCACAGTTTAAATTCTCACTGTAAATATTAAAGAATGTACAGATTATTTTGAAGACAAAGTTTTATGCAAAAGTTGATTGTTTAAGTGTTCGATTTTTAATTATACTTCTGTTAATAGTCTGAACTACACAGTTCAGAAACATGAGTAGTGGCAGTGTGTAGCACATACTGTTTTATAGTATCTATTATGTATTTACCATTTAAACTTTGAGAGAAGTTATCTAACCATCTAATTTCACTAACAAGTTTCATCCACACTAGCTGTGTTAAACTGAATACTTGTAAGTAAGTTAAAGTATGTCAGCCTCAGAAGACACCCACTTTCAACTCATGCCTTGGATCACGGCAGAAAACTTCATATGCAAGATGCTCAGAGAACACAAGTAGATGTAGAAAGAAGTGAACCAACCATCTACATGCTCACTAAAATTAAAGGTGGTTGTCAGCTACGATTTGGATCATCTGGCAGGAACACCATTAATTCAGAGTTTGTTCTCTGGTACTGTAACAAATCAAAGAGAATTTGATTCAGATTGATCTGTGAAACTCCTGCTTCAGTCTGACTAGTGCCACATAATCTGACTTTCATAGTCTAAGTGACACAGTGAGAGAAAAATTCTGTGGAAGGAAAGGAACATGTGCATGCAGTTTTGTCCTGCAAACTACGTATTGTAGAAGTTACGTAAGTGAGCACTTCTTTCCTATTTTGTTTAAAGGAAGAGAAGTTTAGATTATTTTCTTTCAAATATCCTAATTCTCCTTATCCTGTTTCCTCAGATCAATACAGTAATAGGCAAAGCAAGCAGATAGTTGCAATTCAGTTAGTAAATGACAATGAAAATATGTTTTTTTGTTTTGCACAAAATACAAGGCAAATCAGAGCATGCACTTTTACTGCTGTTTACTGCAGCGGTAACACTTTAGAGTTAAGTATCTGTCATTCACTCAAAACACAGCGAGAGAGTTTCCCAGTGTTGTGCCTTGTATCAACTACTACTTATCAGTGAAATGTGTCTACAATTAAATTTAAAAAAAAAAAAAAAAACCAACAACTCTGTTTACTTCCAGGCTGTCAAAAGGCAGTTGCTGTATTTGGCAATTTTATCAAGTTGCTATAATTAAAGTCTTGTCATTAAAGATATTTATGGTTCCAAAAAGCCATCCATGAGGAAAAGTATTGTCTAAAGAGAGACTTTTTTCTTTCTCATTATTCTAGGAAACGAGGAAGGGGTTTTGTTCAATCCTCTACAATTACACACCCACAGGCAAAAATTATACTTGAAAATATTCATCCCCAAAAGAGAGAAGTTTAGAAATGTGTAGCAACTGGAACAAAATTTTAGAGTGGAAATCTCAAGGTAACTTCCAACTAGAGCTGTCATTAGTGTGCTGGTTAGCATACCACATTAATAGAGATACTTCAATTCCTCCCTTGAATGAATATCTCTATACTAGCTAGATATAACTCAAATACATCTGTAATGAGCCATAGGCAAATCTCATTAGTCTGTGATACTGGCAGAGATAATGAGTAGCCCAGATTTATACAGTGTATTGCCTTGCAACAGAGCATTTTCTTTCAGGCCATAAGATTAGTGGATGTTACTCAGAAGTGTATGAAGGCACAGAGACCTACTTTTGGATTAACATATTTTTATAACAAGTATTAACAACCTTTCTGACTTACCAATGTCATTGTTTTACAGCAAACAGCATGATTAGAGCAAAGGACTTGATGGGGTTAATGTAAACAAAAAAAATATTTGAAACTGTCAAAAGTTTGAAAAGGACTAATTACAATTAGATAGGTCACTTTTCTGAAGTTATCTGGTTTTAAATACATGTCAAAGAACACAGGTAGTTTCTTAAAGGAAACATTCCATGGTTGAGGAAACTGGAGTTGTTTATTCTGGAGGAGACTGAGGGGAGACTTTGCTCTATTTGCTCTATACAACTACCTGAAAGGAGGTTGGTAAGTGTGGTGGGGAACATTATCTTCTCCCTAGGAACAAGTGGTAGGACAAGAAGAAATGGACTCGGGTTGCACCAGGGGAGGTGCAATGGAAAGGATTCTTCACTGAAAAGATTCTTAAATACTGGAATGAGCTCTCCAGGGAGGTGCTGGAGCCACTATCCCTGGGGGTGTTCATAAAACGTGGAGACGTAACACTCTAGAAGGTGGTTTAATGGCCATGGTGGTGTTAGGTCAATGGTTAGATGTGATGATCTTGAAAGTCTTTTCCAACCAAAATAATTCTATGATTCTATATTCTGCTGACTAAAAAATGTGGCAGAAAGAAAAGTGTTTTAACAGAACAGTACCATTTTCACACATGCTTTCTCAATTTATCTTCAAATGTACCTCTTTTTGGTACAAAAATATCAGAAACAGTAGGAAAGTCCCTTAGACTTCAGTTTATTCTGGTCATGTTACTGAGGGGTCTGGACAAACTAAGGATGAGGACATTGTGTTCAGCGAAGTGGAAAATGGATCAAACTTTAAACATAACAAATATGAAGGCAGAAATAGGCAGTGAAGAAAAGGTAAGAGAATCTCAAAAGCCACTCACAGAAACCTGCTAAAAGTTTTGTGATCCATTCTGTTCTAAGATATGGTTTACAGTTGGACTTGATGAACTTAGAGGTCTTTCCAACCTTAACGGCACTATAATGATTCTAAGTCACTCCACTGGGTAGATAAGCAAATAAGCAACCAACCTGATGCAGAGCTCCAACAATTTTTCGTGCTTCTTGATAGACTGTCTCAGCACTCCAGTGGTGGTTGATGTTTCTGAGGGCTCTGGCCAGGCGGTTATGCTCTCTCAGCCACAGTGTGTGCATAGCTGCCAGAGACGTGACCTCGCTGGATCGGCTGTCCCCAGCCATAAAACATTCAATCCTCTCATCTTCATTCCCATTCAAATCTTGTGCACAAGGTGATGGGATCTGGTCTGTAAAAGGCAGGTATTCCCGATGGTTATCATAATATTTCACATTCACTTTAAGAAGGCCTTCTTTGCTTGTTAAGTTCCTCAGTTTGTTTTCAGTAGCAGGAGTACTGCCATAGACAGTAGAAGCATCAAGGAAGGAAGTTAAGCCATTGATCTGTTGTCTTGGAGTTAGCACTGATAGATTTTTGAAGTGAATACTGTGATCACCAGTGCCACACGCAGGAGATGAACGGTAGAAGGGCAAGCAATCCGTCTCCACAGTTAGGCTATCATTGGTAGTCACCTGTATGAAACAAACACGTTTTCTGAGGGGAAGGCAACAGCAGTGAAAGTAGAATTAAGACTTCTGTTAGCCCTTCTGTCTTATGTCCCAGTTGTCAGTTGTTCAGATCTCATCTACTGGAGTGGTATATTCTAAACCTGTAGAGATTATCTTTCTTCAGATTTAAGCAAAAAGATGATTTAATCTTTTTCAAGCAGACAGAAATAAACCCCCAAACCTTTCCTCTGTCCTAAAAGTTACTGATGTAATTATTTTTGCACAGATCTACACTTAGATTAATCTGGCTTCACAATCAGAGTTCAGAGAATCATTGAGGTTGGAAAAGACCTCTAAAATTGGGTCCAATCTTCAACTGAACACCAGTGTGGAATCTGAGTTTCGGGGAACATAATGTTGAAATTTTCTTATCAATTGATCAACATGAAATAGCAACAGGTAACGCATACTAAATGTGACTTAGAGAAAATAAATGTTTTGTGCAGACAAATGGGTTTACTCTTTCTATTCATTTTCTATCTCCTTTCATTTTTGAAAACTCTCTGGAAGAAGAGAGCGAATATTGCAGATGTTACAAAGGAAGTTGTATTTTTTTCTTTATGCTTCTGATAATACAGAGACCACTTTGTTAAGATAAAATAATCATTAAAATCAGGGTAAAGTGACAAAATCACCTTCAAAAGGAATGTAAGGGCTTTGTATAACATTATTACCTCATTTGTCATATCCAGTAAAATTCTCTTACTGCTGAGAGTTCATGCAAGTAGGAATTGATAACAATAAAGCATCCAAGTAAAAAAGAGATTCATTTGGTTTTCATGTTTTGTTTGTTAAAGAAATTCTACCAATATTTATTAATTAATAGGTTTTACAAATCAGAGTAATTATTTTGGAAACATTTCTCTTTTACTGATTGCTGAAATCAGTATTTTATCTATTTCTGTTTAGTATTTGTGTCTATTATTAAGTCTTTTGCCATACTAGTGTGGCTTTCTTTTTCTCTTCACCTGGTAACGTAAACAAGGATCTCTTCTCTTACTACAAATACCTGAACTTGGCAGCCACAGCATTGTATGTGTTGGAGTGCTTCCTGCTTCTAGTCATCAGGAAAGCCTGGACAAATTCAGGTATCAGGGGAAAAAAGCTGCTGGACAGGGAGGCTTACAACAAAACATATTAACAATGAATGAATGTTGTATTGAATAATCTTTAGCTAACTGCCACTGCAATTTCATTGCAAACCATTCTGTGCCCCAGTGGAGAAAAACAACAGTAATGAACATCACTGGGACGGCAGAACTGCATAATGCACTCCCTTCCCTTCTCACTGGGTAAGCAGTATGCAGCCAGCAGCTGAGCAGCCAAATGAGAACTTCCTTATGTTATCCTTCAAATATCATCCAAAGCAATCTGAGGGGAAAAATTACTCTTTTCTGCTGAAATAGGTACAGATTCACATTTTTCTCTAAAACTAATGCAGAATATCCATACCAATTTTTTTCTCTGTCTTGTATAATTCTAGAGGAAAAAAACCCAACCTCAAAACACTCTCTGGTCAAAACAGCTTTCCTATTATAGCTGCACATTGATTTAAACTATTATATCTGTATGGTGAAACTTGCTTGTGGTGAAACTCTTTTGTATTCTTTTACAACATCTAAACTGTTATTTCAGTTAAAGAAATTCTTTCTTAATGTGAATTTGCTCTGTAGGGAATTACTTTGTTAAAGGATTTTGCTGTAGACTTAAAAGAACACCTAGTTTATGGTCTATCAACGTTTCCCAATAAAGCAAACATGAATGTCTATTTGTGAACACGAGACTTGAAAAAGAGTCGCTGACTTCATCTGACATTGAACTGCTACCTCTGAAACATAGAAGGAAAAGGCAGGGGCTCACTTTGCTGACTGCTGAGCCACTCAGAGACAGTAACCTACCACGTTACATGCCATCTGCAAACCACCTCACTTTTCTGAGACTGTTTCTTTTCCACCTTTTTGTATCTGAAGTAACAGCCTGAAAGCTTTTCAGACTTGGATCTTACTATGTATGTGTGCTGTATCTAACTTACTGTCAGTGATGTAATTAATACTGAATTAAGTCAGCAGATCTCCTATGAAAGTCTTTCTAATACCTCATTATGTCTCAGCCTTAGCTTGAAATAATCATCTGAGGAGTGACAGGTTATCTGCACAACTCTTGTTCCATGTGTCAAAAAGTATAAACTAAAACTATTGATTTATTTCCCTTTTTTTCCTTACATTATGAGATTCTGAAAAGATACAGGAAAAGAATGTTTGGGCTCTACCAGAAGCTACAGGCTCAACACGAGAATCACTGGGTGAAATTTTCATAGCCTTTATCATGCAAATGTCCAGAACAGAAAATCATAATGGGTCTTGCTAACCTATGAATCATTTGCCTACACTTGTTATTAATATTAATGCACTCTTGCAGCTTTCAGTCCTTCATTGAATTGCAGCAACTCGGAACATTTTCCAGGCAGCTTCACTAACCTGTATGCTCAGGAGCTTTTCTCTCCATGGTGAAAACCCCAGAGAGGGTGTGCAGCTGTAAGCACAGTTGTTCTTTTCCATGTGTGAATTCTCCCTTGAGTGCTGCTGTTCTAGGGGCTCAGCAAGAGTGTGAACTGCAGCCTCACTGTTTACACTGCTGGATAATACACTATCGATTTCACTGTCTTTGGAAACCAGTCACGCTTTGTTCACACACAAAATGAATGTATAAACCTAACTGAACTTAGTTTTAATTAAGATTTCAGGAAGATCAGTTCTGGAGTGAAATAGCATTTTGTTTCAATGTTCAAAATATGGTTCCTCTGGTCACACTTAAAAATAGTGTGTGTGTATATATATATATGTATTTAATACAGTGACTATTCTTTGCCTTGACAGAAACAGTCACAAAATGCTAGACATATAACAGAATTAAAAGAACAACCAATTTCTCTAAGATGGGAATAAAAGAATAAAATCATAGAATCATAGAATGGTTTAGGTTGGAAGGGACCTCAAGGATCATCCAGCTCCAACCCCCTGCCATAGGCAGGGACACCTCCCACTAGAGCAGGTTGCTCAAGGCCTCATCCAGCCTGGCTTTAAACGCCTCCAGGGAAGAAGCATCCACGACCTCCCTGGGCAACCTGTGCCAGTGTCTTACCACCCTCACTGTAAAGAACTTCCTCCTAACATCCAGTCGGAATCTCCCCTCCTCCAGCTTAAACCCATTCCCCCTCGTCCTAACATTACTAGACCGTGTAAATAGTCCCTCCCCAGCTTTCCTGTAGGCTCCCTTCAAATACTGGAAAGCCACTATAAGGTCTCCTCGAAGCCTTCTCCTCTCCAGGCTGAAGAGCCCCAACAAATCAAACTAGAGTTGAAAAATGAATGGGGTTGTGAGCATGTGATCATCCCCCAGTTAGGAAACTTACCTGATTTACAATGCTTTGGATGAATTGCTTTGTTTATCCTCTCATCATGGCCATTCTGAGTATCAGGCACTAACTCCCAAAGGTAGCTGCTGTGGAGGGCCTGTAGGCCCGAAAATAGGCTCATTTTTATGCCTTACTTTGCCTTGCCTGCCCAAACATGTTTTCCTCCTCGAACCAGGGGTAAACAAGCCCAAACCAGGCGTAAACACGTTAAAGGTACACTAGGCCTAGGTGCCATAGAGTCTGGCCTGCCTAAGGCCCAGGTAGTAAACAAGTTATATAAGCAGGTTGCAAACAGGTTGCACAAGCCCACGCTGTCAGCGTGTGGCCCAGCCTATGCTCTCCCCATATTTGGAGGTACCAGGCAAGTGATTTCGCCTATTATGGCATTGTTTGGCTGACTGCCAACTCTGATTGGTCGCTGGTGGCCAATCAGGCCATTGGTCAGGCCCACAGTTTATAAAGGGGAGCTCACAGCTGCTCTCGCTTGCTGCTTGCCTGCTTCCATTGATTGCTTGCACCTGCTGCTTCCCCTCCATTGCTGCTGCTGCTTCTGCGAGCTCTCACTAGCTCTGACTCACGCACTCTCACTTCACCAGTGTGCTTACACTCGTGCTCAGGCCCCACGCTCGGGCCCCCCTGCTCACGATCGCTTACACTAACATTCAGGCACACCTTGTTATTATTTACTCACCAGCCTACTTGCTTGTGCTGCTATTATGGAGGTAGAATCTCCCAGCCAGCTGTGGTGAGCTAATCAGGACTTTGATCCTGTATTGCCTATATATTTGTGGAGCACAGACTCCTGTGCAGCCGTGTATGCCCGCTGCCTTCATTATCTGGTAAGAGCCATTGCTGCCGAGATACCAGGAGCAGACCCTCTTGTCTGCACATGCGATCAGCCTGCCAGCCAGCGTGACAACCGTGCTCAGACTGCACAGCATCCTTCTCCAGCACCAGAGGTCCTGCCAGCAGTCCCCGGACCTGTTCCTGGACAAAGCATCCAGAAGGAGACAGGAGACAAGGCAGACAAAGCACCCTCGCCAGGAGAAAGAGGTCAGAGACTGTATTCATTTCCCCAGATAGCTGGGAAGACTGCATCATCTCCCCTAGAGCCGGGAAGAATTCATTTCCCCTGAAACTGGGAAGATTTCCAGCCTCACAAGTCCACGGGCAAAGTTCCCCTGAGGTTTGGACACTGCTATATAAATAGCCTGTTGACATAGCCCCAGAAGGTGATTAATGACTATTGATGATCAATCAGAATTGTGAGTAAAAGTTTTAATACCTCTGTAACATCTGTAATCTCCTGCCACAGAGCAGAAAGTGTTTCAGCCCACTCTGCTGGGCAAATGGTATATTGACCCCAAGCGGCACTGAGCCGCAGGGAGAACTTCTCTCTCTGTTAATAGTCTGTTAATAGTTGCACACTAGTTATTGTAATATAGTTATTAATAAGCCAGATTGTAATTATACCTATCAGTCAGTCCATAACTGTGAAAGAATCCTATTTAATATTAATATAGTGGTTGGGGGTGCCGAGAGTTCAGAATATTGGATTTAATAAATACATATTTTTATACATAATTATTTCGCACCGATTGATTTCTCCCCTTCGCCACAAACTGGTGTAGGTGGCAGATCCCCCTCTGTGACAGTAGCCAAGGCTGTGGGTTGAGCCCATTTCCCTGCTAGACTACTGCAGCTCCTAGGCTACATTCAGAGCTAGCTTTAGTACACAAACACACAACTTATCTTCAACACCATCCTTGAAACATACTCTGTGATGAATCCCTTCACAGATCCAAGAGAGAAATCTGAACTATGCCCCTTTAGAGCACCGAAGGATGCACTTACAGGTCCACAACATGGTAAACTGTGCAGATTATTTCTTTTTGCATCCCAATGCTGCTATTGTATGAATAATATTAGCCTTGGGGTCCTTTTTTTGAAGACTTCTTTAAATTGCCTCTTTTGTAAACGGATGGGATTTCTAAGATTGAATTAGTCATGATTAGGTGATTAGACTTCAATGTTCCATGTGATCAACATTTGATTCAATTTAAGGGCCTTTTCTCAATTTAAAAATCTATTTATTAATAAAAAATGTGAGGTTTTTGCACTTAAAAATCAATACCAATCATGCTGTTTCAAAGAACAGGTCATAAAACGTCAGCTTTTGAACACTTTTGCAGTTTTATATCTACAACAAACTGGCTTTTTAGAAATGAGAGTCAAAACTTAGTCACATTTTGTCATATGGAGAGGACACATTCCACCTCCTTCACTGCATCATGCGAAGCAAATGAAGGATTTGATTTCTGCGCTAACTTTTTCTGATGAGACTTTGGAAATAGGGACATTTCTAAGGCTATTACTTAATAGCATGAACAGAGTAAATTTGAAGGCAAGTTTACTTCAGACATGTGAGACCTCATCTGGAGTACTGAGTCCAGCTCTGGGGCAGTCAGCACAAGAACATGGACTTATTACAGTGGGTCCAGAGGAGGGACCACCTCTCCTACATAGACAGTGTAAGACAGTTAGGGTTGTTCAGCCCGAAGAAGGCTCAGGGGAGACCTTAGAGCAGCCTTACAGTACCTGAAGCAGGCCCACAAAAAAAGCTGGGGAGAGTCTGTTTACAAGGGAATGTAGCAACAGGAAAAGGGCCAGTGGTTTTAAACTAGAAGGGTAGATTCTAGATTGGACATCAAGAAGTTACTTACTATGAGGGTAGTGGAACAGTGGAACAGGCTGTCCGGGGAGGTGGTGGAGACTACATCCCTCAAGATTTTTGTCAAAACTGTGTAAGACTCATAATTAAGGCTGTTGTGACTAATCCACATTAGAAGGCCACTCAATGTCCTGAGAATGTGATTCTTTAAGAGGCCTGTGCTCTTTCTGAATGCTCTCAAGCTATGCTTGCAGATTTTCAAAAGTCCATGTCTCCTGGGTGAGAGTAGATTTACCTGCCTGTGGTAAAATGGCAGGCAGTCATCAGTTTTACCTAGCCTTCCCTGTGCTTTAGACTCTTTCACCAGATGAAAGATCGCCCATCTTTCAACACAGGACTTGATTTTGTTCTCATTACAAGTAGCCAAATGTTTTCCTTTAATGGAAGTGGAATGAGGCACTTCAGGTAAAATGAGACTGTGGCACAGTTATGAATTATGGTTTGTTGAGGGAAACAGAATTTTATATTCTGATAGAATCTATACCCTACCTTGGCTTCAGTGCATAGAGCAGCTAGGCAGTAATCAAGTCCCAGCCTTAAGGAAAGTCATTCATATTGCTGTAGATAGAGATGGGGGCATCAGTCCAAGGGCTTTGATGGGCATGGGGCATTCCTCTGCAGCATGAGGTGGACAGGCTGTGCTTTGACAAACAAAAAAGTGCTTTTGCTTTGTTACCTCATTTTTTGGAGTGAAAAAATTGCTACAACTTTAAATTAATTGGACAAGAATACAGAACCCTATATTTATACCAATTTATACTTCTTCTAACCATCTAATGAGCTTTGAATTCATGTTTTCCACCTACTCAAAGAGATGATACATGTAAGTTTCAGCATCTCCCCAAAGATCACTTTATTCATACTCTGAAAAGACAACCCTCTTCAAAAGTTTGCATTAGCTGCTGGATATATCTTTGCTTTCACTGAGTAAAGTTAAGATCCTTTAACTTTAGCTGACAGGCAAGTTAAAAACAGAATTATTTATGACTGCTTCCTTGTTTTCCCCAATGGAACTCAAAACCTTGAAACATGAGAACAATAACACTGTGGGGAGACTAGTAAGATTTCTCTGCAACACAAACCTGAGAAGCAGAAACATTTGATATTTGTACCAAGTACCTTAGCTATAATTTATCTATAAAAAAAAAATTTAAACATCTAGCTGTGTCATTTAAGAATTGCATTGAGTTCCAATTTTTCTGTCACTGCTCTAATATTTCTGGTTGATCTATCAGTCAGCTTTGTGATTACTTCAGTGTTATGTGCATCACTGTTGTGGAGGGCCCATAGGCTCGAAAATAGACTTGTATATGCCTTGCCCTGCCTGGACATGTTTTTCTGCTCATAGCCAGAGGTGAGCACATGGCAAGTGCAGAGGGGCACAATGGGCCTGGTGCTGTGAGGTCTGGTCTGCCCAGGCTTTAGGTTGTGTAAGCCCCCACATGTTCAGCTCACGTGTGCCAGGTGCTAGGCCCATGTGAGCCCCATATTTGTAAAGTCAGGCCTGCGGCTTCTTGCCTATTATGGTAAGGTTGGCTGACTGCAGACCGGATTGTTCATTGTGTGGCAAATGAGACCATTGATCTCGCCCCACAGTTAATAACTAGAGATGCACAGGCTCAGGTGCCAGTTCATTCACTCACAGCTCATTCGCCCACGTCTTCATTGACTCTCTCAGTTGCCTGTGTACTGTACTTGCAGAGCTCACTTAAGCCTGTCTTTATGGAGCTCAGACTCCCTGTGCAGCCGTGCATCCCACTGCACACCCACTGCCTTATTGTCTGGTGTGTGCCATTGCCACGAGTTGCCAGGAGCAGACTCACTTGTCTGCACAGGGTCGTATTTCCTCCGCACCCGGAAATCCTGCCTACGAGTTCCCTGGACACAGCATCCAGAAGGACCCAGCAGCAGAAGGTCAGAGACTCTTTTCCCCTGAAGCTGGGAGGATTCCAGCCTCAGAGTCCACGGGTGCAGACCCTGAGGAGTTGGACACTTTATATATAGGCTGTGATGTAGCCCAAAGGGTGATTTATAACTAATCAGAATTGTGAGTAAATGCCTCTCTAATTCCTATTGTGCCTGCCATAGAGCAGAAAGCTTGCAGCCCACCCTGCCGGGCAAACAGTATATAGACCCCAAGTAGCATTAGCCACGGGGAAAACTCTCTCTGTTTAATATTTTGAATGTATGCCAGTTATTATAATAGTTACAGTTTGATATATATGCCCATAATGTCTTCATAGTGCTCCAATCCTCTCCTGCCTCCCCACCGCCTCCAGCCTACCAAGAGGCCTACTGCTTACATGTTCCCGATAGATTGGCTCCTGCCACACACCCAGGGCAGGAGGAGGAGGAAAGGACAACGAACTGACCTTGTTGTGAGCTTATACAAAGATAGCAGAATTATGGGATTGAATAACAATCTTCTAGCCCCCAGAGCATTTTTTTTAACCCTTTAGCCTCAACCTGGGACAAAACCTTATAGTGGCTTTCCAGTATCTGAAGGAAGCCTACAGGAAGGCTGGGGAAGGACTATTTACAAGGTCTAGTAATGTCAGGATGAGGGGGAATGGGTTTAAACTGGAAGAGGGGAGATTCAGACTGGATGTTAGGAGGAAGTTCTTTACAGTGAGGGTGGTAAGACACTGGCACAGGTTGCCCAGGGAGGTTGTGGATGCTTCCTCCCTGGAGGCGTTTAAAGCCAGGCTGGATGAGGCCTTGAGCAACCTGCTCTAGTGGGAGGTGTCCCTGTCTATGGCAGGGGGTTGGAGCTGGATGATCCTTGAGGTCCCTTCCAACCTAAACCATTCCATGATTCTATGATTCCATAACCATGTAAGAATAAATATCGATATTATAAGTTCAGTGGTTGGGGGTGGCAAGAGTTCAAAAATACCAAAGTTAATAAATATATATATTTTTATAAATATCCTCTCGCATTGATTAATTTCTCCCCTCTGTGACAATCACTAATATCAGTATGTGTTTCACCTTACCCAACTGCTTAGAGCCTTAAAGAAATTAATATAGAATCTTACCTCTATTGGAAAACATGGATTTTGTTTTTCACATGTCATCTGGCACTCCAATCCATTTAGGAAGGCGGTTCTACTTGTGCTCTGGGGTGTGAATGCAATGTCATGGTCTATGTACTGTCCCCATACCATAATAATATCAGAATATAGATTGTCTTCAGTAACAGCCTCATTAGATGCATGAATAATTTTTCTTGTCACTTCACGAACCTGGGAAGAGAATTTAGCATGAGCGCCAAGTAGTATTTACTTCTCACAAAAGGACAAAATGCTGAAAGTCAGGGAAAACAGTGCTAAAAGATACCTATTAACAAATAGGTGTGTTAGAATAATAGATACTGGTACCACAAACAGATTCAAACTCAACTGAGCGACGAGGATGACTGTGGGACTTGAACATCTCTCCCATGAAGAAAGACTGAGAGAACTGGGGCTGTTTAGTCTTGAGAAGCGAAAGCTGAGAGGGGATCTTATCAACATCTATGAATATCTGAGGGATAGGTTATAGTATCTTTTTGGTGGGGCCCAGTGATAGGACAAGGAACAAGAGTTACAATTAGAACACAAAAGGTTCTGCCTCAGCCTGAGGAGAGACTTCTTTACAGTGAGGATACTCCCACTAGAACAGGCTTGCCAGAGAGGTTGTGGAGTCTCCTCTGGAGACTTTCAAAACCCACTTGGATGCATTCCTGTGTGGCCTGTACTAGGTGATCCTGCTGTGGCAGGGGGGTTGGACTCAATGATCTTTGGAGGTCCCTTCCATCTCCCAGCATTCTGTGATATATTAATAACCAAGCCAAATCATCAGAGCAAAATCACTGATTTGTAATTATTAAGGTCTTTTTATTCACTGATTCCTCCCTCATGCTGCAAAGTACTTCCTCACATACAACAGCTGCCGTTGAAGCTAAGCAACTGAAAGGGTGGCACATAAAACAGTGTCACGGTGTCTGTAACAAATAGATGGGATATATAATGAATGCATAAGGCAGGTGCAGTCAGAAAGATTTGGTAAGGACAAGAGGCAACATGGGATTTGCTAGGAACATCAGGCTTTATACTGAAATAGTCAAGAGCAGAGATACATAGTATGGCTCACCAGGTCCAAATCTCTATACCATACTTTAATAACTTTGCTGGCCACAAAGCACAGACCTTTTGTCTTTCAGTCACTAAGACTTTCTTATCGCTGCTATGCTGTATTCTACTATTGCTTTATAGTAATCATCACACCTATCTCTCACCTTCACATTATTTGCATGTTGCTTTTTAAAGGCTTAAAGGATATAGCTGGAGAGCTAAATGTAGAACCAAATACAATTATGTAACTGAGGGCAAACATTGACGGCCCATGTTTTATCCTATCTTGCTTCAAAATAAAGCAGAGAACCTTGCTGATAGTTGGATATCGTCAGATTTGGTGTAGTCATGCGGTTTTGGTGTAGTATGTTTCATTTCATAAGCACGTTACCTTAATGAGTCTAGAGAAAGGCAGCTTGTACCATCTACTGGAAAGCTACCTGTGTAAATGTCAGGTTTTCATCTTCAAGTGCTAAATTGTGCTGCTTAGAGACAATGTTATTTAATTAATAACACGAGCTGCAAGTGACATTAACACTAAATTCTCTTGTTCATCCTTATTAAACATACAGTGGTTGAAATAACAAGACTTTGAGTCCATTAAAAGTCAAGTTTCAAAGCAATGATGACAAACCAGATACAGCAAATCCAAACCAAATCACTTTAGGCTGCATTGGGGAATTTTTCACCCAGTTCTCTATGCAAATAATTTTTGTTTAAACTCACCTCCGTAGTAGGTCTGCTATTTTTTTTAAGTGTATAAGCTGCTATGCCCCATAAATACTGCAATCCCTTTTTAGCTCAGTACCTTAGGCTAACTAAAAAATGAAGTTCTGGCTTGATAGTGATGCTTTCTCAGTTAAGGTAAGAGAAATGGCATACATGCATACACAGACACCCATGCTGGCACATCTGTGTGCTTTGTATTTATTTAGGCAATATCCAACCCTGTTTTCCTGTATTACAGATATCATTATAGAAACAAAGAATCACAAAATCACTGGAGACTATATGATGTGTCTTTCTGTGAGAGCAAGTATTAGGTTATTCAGAGCCCCATCAAATCAAGTGTTGGTTGATTTCCCAAGGGGTATTCCAAAATTGTCTAAGCAGCCTATTCCAACATTTAATTCACTCAACAAATTTCTTTTCTTGCAACAAACTTTCTCCTGGAGAAACATGCGATAGCCCTGTATCAGTCTTTGAGAACTCTTTCAGTCAAGAAGTTTCTTTTAATACCCAACCAAAACTTCCCCTGGTACAACTTGAGATCATCCCCTTCTCATCTAGGGAGAGGAGACCAATACCCAAGTTGCTCCAACCTCCTTTCAGGGAGGTGTAGAGAGTGGCAAGGTCTCTCCTCAGCCTCCTTTCCTCCAGAATAAACAACCCTGGTTCTCTCAGCTGCTATGGTCTAGTGTAAGTGTTTCAAGTGATATTGTGGTGCATTTTCTAACCAAGGGTAGCTGGACTCCATTGTATCGGATGCTGGGATCCCATCCTCGAGGTTGGCTGAGTCCATCTTCATAGGCTGGAGGAAGCCACCTAGCCAGTGCTGTGTTGGATGCTCCCCATCTAGGATGTTCCCTGGGAAAAGAGAAACAAAACCCAAAAATTAACAACAGGAGCAAGTAGCANACAAAATAATTTGAATATAACCAACATTTCTCTGAATAACACCTGTCTGGGGACACTCTGAGAACAGCACATGGTGTCCCAGAATCATAGACCAGTAGGGGTTGGAAGGGATATTTGGAGATCACCTTGTTTATCCTCCCTGCTAAAGCAAGGTCATCTAGATGATGTCACACAGGAATGTGGGATTTGAAAGTCTCCAGGAAAAAAAAAACACCACATAAAAACCTCTCTGTGCAGCCTATTCCAGTGCTCCATCATCCTCAAATAAAGAAGCTTTTCTTTAATTTCAAGTGTTCTAGTTTATACCCATTGTCCTTTGTCCTATCACTAGGCACCACAAAAAAGAGCCCAGCCCCATCCTATTGACACCCAACTTTTGGATATTTATATGCATTAGTAAGATCCCCTCTCAGTCTTCTCTTATCAGCAAAACAGCCTCAGGTCTCTCATCGTCTCCTCATAAGACAGATGATCCAATTCTCTGATCACCCTCATGGCCTTCCACTGGACTCTTTCAAGTTGTTCCCTGTCCTCCCTGAACTGGGGAGCCCAGGACTAGACACGATGCAAATCTGTCATCCTACAGCCAGGTTTCTTTCAAGACAAAAGTCTAAGAGTAATAGGGTGGTAAGCATCAGATCATACCTGATTTGCAGGCCAGGAAAGGATTCCTGGAGATTTTTAGTAATTAGCATATTCAGTGATTTTTGGGATTGATCTAATTATTTTTCCTTGTGTCATGAACATTTCTTACGTATTTTCCGTCAGAGTATCTTTTAGTTTTGGATTTGGTTGTTTTGCTGCCTGTTTTTTTGGTGTGGCCTGTTCAATACATTTCATACCTATTAAATAGATAGAAACATTAACCATTTTTTTTTTTTTTTTTTGTGATGTACCCAGCTGAGTGAAACTGTGAAGCTACAAAGAACCAGAACTAACCCCAGATGGTTGGTAGGAGCATGTAGTGTTATAACATGCAGTTCTATGTCTATTGGGAGACTAAAGAAAGAACAATTACTTTATTAATACTTCATTGATCTCCAGCACACTGAAGAGGCTCAATTTGCCAGGCTATATGATACAGTAATACACTTAATTATTCACAATAATTCACACTTGAAGGTTGAAGTATGCTTTAATAAAGCATTCAAATTAGTTACAGTTGATTTGCCCTTATTGAAACTGCATAAAATACTGCACACAGTGTAGTGCTATTTCACTCAATTAAAAGTAATTAAATGTTAATTTAACTGCTTAACCAGTGATTTTTCTCCTGATTGCTTTCATAGTTTAGCAGATCACTGGAATGCTGCTTTAATAAAGCCCTTCTAACACATCTTTTTGTTATTACATTAAACATGTTAATGTCTTAGAGTCTTGCTTAAGTTAAGATGATTTTATTTCAAGGCAGCAGAAATAATGAGATTTTTCTACCACAGAGCTTTATAGAGTACTCAAATTTTATTGCAGTACTTTCTGTTTATGGGAAGTTGGACTTTTTATCCACTTGTGAAATACTGGAATTGCATTTTTTTGACTTTGCTTTGTCTCATTTGAAGGGAATCTGGAGTTTTAAGATGCAATTTGCTATCCAGATTTGTGTCTTTTGAATGTTATATTAATGCTCTGTTGAGTTTTAAGTAGAAAGAACGAATGTCACACGGCAATTTAATAATTGGATTTTGTCATGTTTTACAGTGCTTTGAGCTACCATGGACACAACTTCTGGCAAACTTGGAAAACTTCTGAAAAATAAGCCAGCCACTAAACTGAACACCTAGATTGTATTGAAGTGAAGCAGCTATCCTAAAGGAAACATCTCAATTCCTTCTTATGATTAATTCTTTCTTTCTGCTGATGAGCATGTTCATACCCCCAACTCTGTCAAGTATTAGAGCTTCAGACTAAGCATCAGATTCTTACCTGATTAAATCATGAGCGACACAGCAATGAAATAGAAATGCTGCAGATATATTTCCTCCTGCTGCCCAAATATTAGGCAAAGAAAAGGTAATATTGTCATCTCAGCACCTGTCCATCAGGCTAGAGAGACAGACAACTCCTGGGTGAGATCCTGTCATCCCATGCTATCTCTCACCATTAGCTTTTCAGTAGACATATAGCTGTCTTGGAAAGTTAAGATTAGGTGAGGTTAATTGCACTGCGAGATTCCATTCCTTTAGCATCTAATTCCTTCACCTTTGAATCCCTGTCATTACACTAGACACTAAAAATGACACAGATCAATGCTAGTTAGCTGAGATAAAAAATGGGGAAAGCAAAAGCTATTAAAATATGCCTTGCTTCCCTTATTCTTCATTTAAAATTAATGTTGTAAATTTATTTTGCTTATTTTCTACACATAAGCCTCCAGGCAGAAAGGAAAGCAAAATCCATTAATATCTCTTACTAGTCAATGTGGAGGATGACAGTGCTGGGAATGTTTGAAATCATGTTGATATTCTTCATAAAAAGCCATATTTATCCTATTTTGTTACAACTTTGTTCTAGGATGTTGACACTAAAACTAAGTCATCCCACTGCTGTGGAATAAATGCTTTGTAACCTATCTGATTTGCCCCAAATATGTGAATTGAGGAAGACATCTGTAAAGACATTTCACACTCTCTTTTAAATAGATGTACATAGATTTTTCTTATATGTAAACATTCAATTTCATTGTATATTTCACAGGTTAATTCTGTTTTTCATTTCACCTATGAAATGTAGCCATTACTGGTTTACACCACAGCTGCACATTCCTACTGGGTACCTAAAACTATGAATACAACATAGGTCCTGGTACATTTTCTACCTGGAAGTGTCAGTTGTAAATCAAGGAAAAGAACACTCTGTTAGTTAGGGCATTTGATGTTTCAAGTCTTTTCAACTGGTTTACATTGCAGAATACATTGTTAACATCCTGCTATAACAGTCTCTTAAAGAAGATACATTTTAGTAGAGCTTGAAGTATTTCAATGGGTTCACAAAGTTCTAGGATAAATTAAGATTTGAACTGCTGGTTTCAAAGTCTCCACTTTGGGGAGTTTTGATTTGTTTTGACTTGTATCTTTTAGAGATGTTTAGAGAAAAAAGTCTAAAATATCACCAAATGTGAGTGATAGGATTAAACACTGATTTGGTGCAAGGAAAAAATCCTATACACGTAAAACGCACCATCTACGGGCTAACCAGACTCAATGGATCATATTCACCCTGCCCAGCACTAGAAATAAGACTCGAATGCCTTTGCCCATCCTTATATTACCAGAACCACTGTAAAGAAAAAGATGTTTAACCTTATCCACAGCAGAGTGGTTTTATCTCCATCTCTGGAGAGAATGCCTCCAGCAGCCATGCTCACAAATTAAGAGCTTCAGCCATGTGCTTCTGTTCAGCTACATGAATGTTGTACAAAGTGTTCAAGCCCTGATGGAGCTGTTAATGCAAATATTGGACTAGCATTTAGTTCAGATTCCAAGCAACCCTGCAAGTGCCTGAGGCAAAATACGGATATCCACATCATTAGGTTTGTAACATTGATGCATATCAGGTTGTGTCCTTTTGACAAAAATAGCTATCAGCCATGTTCCTTGCAAATGACTTGTGATGTAGCAAAATGGATTCATCTCAGAAAACCAGATTCATTGAATAATAAAAACACAGAACTTTACTACTCTTCCTTCACCATGTTGCATAATGCTGGGCAACACTAATGGCCTTCCTTTTACACCTCTGTAACCCTTCACTTGTGACACTAGTTTCTGCCTTTCAGTTTATGACCTGCTGAGTATAAATACCCTTAACTGTTTTGCTCATAAGGGTTCTCAGTTTCAGTTTTACACCTTCATTACATTGGAGGATTCTGAAAATACAGTTGCATCTGTTATATTAGGTTTTGCAGGAAACTATTGCCGCATATATTGGGTAACAAGTAGATAAAAGTAGTAAATAGTATTTATTGAGACAGCAAATATGAATATAAGCATCTGTATCTAGCTACATATCTCTCTCTCTCTCCATATAAATATATCTCACCCAGAATGCTTAGATGTATGCTTTGATAAGCATTAAGGTTGGGGGAAAATGCAAGACTGAAAATCTACTTAATTTTCTTATAGCTTCTCATGGAGTAATTGTATTCTGCTCAATATCATTTTAACCAACTCAATCAAAAATGAATGATGGGTTAAAATTCAGTCTCTTTAACCTGTATAGAACAAGGCATATACTGAATAAGTCCTCCCTTTAAAATTCCTTATGAAGATTTCAAGTTCCTTACATAATCTTAGCAGCCTTTGTAGGAAGAGGCTGTCCGCAAAAATTAGTGTATCAAAATTGAAATGCAGAGGTTCTTCCCTCGTGGGCTTTTAGAAGCACCTCATTTAGAGATACATTAATGGCAAAAGTAGCTGACTGAAGTCATATTACCCCCTCTCTCTCCAGTTTTTCTAGGAAAAATTAAATGTAGCTTCTTGAGTTTAAAGAATAGGAAAGAGAGACTTTTCAGAGCAAATTTTTTATCATACATACCTGTTATTGCAGGCACCAGTGATGAGTCGATATTTATTAGCTAAGCAATTGTTTGGACATTTTGGTGGCAACATATAAGGCAGACATCCAGAAATATTAGCAATCCTAGTGTGCAGATCATCTGATGAAAGATCTGAAAGGAAGAACCCAAACAAGCAATTTGCTGTAGTGCCATATAGCTGCTACAGGAGGAAAGGCATTATTGTCACTACAACTACAGCGTCTCCTCTTTTCTTTTCTCCTAGGAAGGAGTACTTAGTGGAAAGTGCTGCAGGAAGCAGTCTCAGCGACTTAGAGGTGATAGAGTGTGAAAGGGAAGAGCTGATTTCATTATCTGATGAGGAGAGAATCAGAGCAATAGTACAGCCATAGTTGAGAACTGAGGTTGACATATTCCTTTAACCTGCTCTCTCCTTCCTTCCTTGCATTGCAGTCACATTGCTTGGCTGGTCCTTGTGCATACAACAAAGGTGTAAAAGGTGATATTCAATAGTAGAACTCTATACCAAGGAGGAAAATACGTGTCACTGGAAAGAAGCAGAAATTTAAAGACACTACAGTTGACTATATAATTAACTGTGGAATAGAAGAGGCTCAGAATTATTAGTTAGAATTTGGAAGTTAGGCGACATCAGGGAGCTGTATCCCAGTAGACAACATGTTATTAGTAACTTTGTAATATCACCCCAGACAGGTTTCTCAGTGAGTGTTCTGTTGAGAGGGGAGAAAGTGGTGCTGTCATGGAAGCTCTGGCACCCTCTCTCACTCGTGCACATATGTAAATACATGAATAGCTAGTTAGAGGTAGAAGTAAGTGTGAAACAGGAGCAATATTCTTCTGGAATTTATTCCTGCCATTCGAACAGGCTGTAACCATCACATGCTGAAAGAAAGTGGTAAAGGCAACATCTAACTCTTGTCCTTTTCTTTCCACTGTACACTGTGGGTCATCAAGTCCCACTGCCGGTCTCTTCTGCTCACCCAACTAAATAAGCTGCTTTAGGCCATTAATCAAGACAAAATGGTCACAGAAACAAGCACAAAAAGATTCAAGAACCAAATCAGATCTAAAAATGTTCACTTAAGCAGCTAGAATCTGTGCAAGAGATGGCTAAGAACAGGGAGAGAATGAGCTATCAGACTGGTTATGTAATCTTGCCACTATATACTAGCTACTCATGCCAAATTTGGAGGCACAGCTGTAATTCCATGTTAGTTTGTGTTCAAAGTTCTACTTACAGCCCAGTTCCCCAGTTATCTGTACAATCTCAATATTGACTCATTGACTTTCTGCAATTGTTCTATAGTTTAGAAAGTTGATTTACTTTGAAGAAGAAAACAGAAGAAAAACAATTATATCTATGTGTGTGGTAGTACATATATATATATATATATATAAACATATGCATTCACACACACACACATAGATATATTTTTAGTTCTGCAAATGATTAGTAAACCAGGAAAAAAAGACTAATAAAATAACTGTGTATCTTTATGCTAATTTACAGCACACTAATGCTTCCACATCTTGAAAAACATCATGTTATAATACTAAGAGAGAGAGAACAAATTATAATTCTCTAGTCCATGCTGCTTTGAGTGACAGAATTAAATTATGGGGGGAAAAGTCAATGCTTCTGAATTTTGAGCCTTCCAGATGCCAGACATCTTGAAATTAATCTCTATTGGCAACAAGAATTTTACTTAGACAATTATACAACATTGAACTCTCTAGACTTTAATTTCTTTCATAAAGAAACAGTTAAGATAGAAACAAAGTGAAAATAAATGTGCTAACAGCAATGGATTATAAAGTTTGGGAAATAAGAAAGTATTTCCTTAAAAGAATGACATTAATTGTCCAGAGGAAGTGTATTTGAAGATGTTAGTAGAAATGGTATTATTTTATTTGTAGACTCTAAGTCCCAGAAGCATTAAACTGGACCAGACAGATACTTCACTGTAAACAAGAAGCTTACAACACTGAAGATATGAAGCTGATTTCTAGGCAATACAAATATACAGTTGAGGGTTCACAGGATGCCAATATCATAGTGTTATTTTCCCCAACTAAAGCAACACAGCCTGCTCTCAATGAAAGCAAAATGTAAACCAGTGACTATGTGAGGTGCTTTTCAAGAGCAAAAGAGAGGGCATCCTTGCCCCAGAGAACCAACAAGATATGTACTCCTACCAAAGACAAAATAAACGTGAAGTTAACCCAGCTTCAATCTAAAAGACAACAGTCAAGAAATCAACGGGGGGGTCGGCAATGTCAAGACACTATATTTACCAGTTGGATGCAACAGAAGTTTGTTCTTCTGGCAAACATTTTGCTTTATCACTTGAATTGACATTTCCATTCGTTCAGCTGCTAGGGAAATATCTTGACTCTCTTGTTCAGGAGATTTTGTGAAAGCCAGCAACAAGATAGGAGTTGTTACTCCCCTTTCTTGGATAGTTCTACATTTGAGATAAAACACAGAAGGTTTTAAAATGTATAAACTTTCAGAATTCATTCATAGTTGTATTTGTGTTGGACATGTTCTAAATTCAAGCTATATTTTTATTGAAGAGTGTTCTGGGAAAGCAGAGAGGAAGACAATTTTGTGACCCTGTTCTGAAAGAAAAATACTGGAGAGAAAGGGAATGTGCCCTCCCATGGAACACACACAGGCTTAAGTTTGTGTTATGCTTTTAGGCTGAGACAAACTGTTGGGATGGACAGAGCTGGCAGTATAAAATGATTTGGAATACTTAGTTCAGAATAGTCATAATACAGGACTCATGGAAATGAAAAGCTTTTGCTTTTAAGTAACATTTAATATTAAAAAAAACCACCAAAATATCTAAATCACTGCAGGTGGATTTGGGATTTCTGCATCTTTGGAGATATTTGAACCCAAACAGGTAGTGTGCTAACTACCTGATCTATCTCGCCCTTCTCCGAGCACAGTGCTGGCCCAGGTAGTATCCAGACCTTGCTCAGCTGCTCTGTGATCTACTGCAAGATTTATGTTTCACTCAGCACATTCCATTTTAACCACTGTAAAATGCATCAGGGAGAACTCCCTTTTTAGCTGGAAATCCCAAATCCTAAACTGATTCCTACAGCTTATCACAAACCACCCTAGCCTATTCCATTACCAGACACTGTCATAGGTTGCAGACATTGCCAAGGGCTTCTCTGCAGCTCACATTTATTTGGGCGTGCAATTCGCATGACAGCATTGTACTGTCATACTCACTTAAGTTTATTTAAAACATGACATGAGTTTAAAATAGAAATAGCAGTTCTGATTCTGGCAACAGAAACAGTTTAATTCTAATTGCAGAATCAGAAATATGCTTACACAAAAAAAGCATTAAGTAAAATAATACAACTCCAAGGGTTTTCTTAGACCTAGCTTTGTCCTTAATTGATCCAAAAGAGCCTTAGCATTTGTTCTTTATATAGAAACAATTCCTTTCCTTTCAAGAGCAGAACTAAAAATCTGTTGCAACTACAAAGAAGAGTTATCATGCTTAGAGACTCAGCAGAATATAAAAAAGACTATACAGTCACACTTGGAAGCCCTTCCAGTGTTGTTAGGTAAAGCTAGTATGAGGTTCATCAGTTGTATGGGGTATTATTATAACAAGATTTGCTGGAACAACGAATCACCACTTTCAAAACTTACGTTATAATGCACCTGGTGCTAAATTAGCAACACGCTTGCACTTACTTCTGGGTAAGTGTCATAACCTCAGAGTGAGGTCATGACACAGCTCTGGGAGCTCTGAGAGCTCTGTCCAAACTGCCTAGGTTTCTATTTGCATTGCCATGGTACATTTTAATGATGATGCCATTGTGTTCTACTATAAATGCTTGTATTTTAATGACAAGTATGAACACCTACTCTAAAAGGCTAACAACCCCATAAGATAACTGGGAGAGCAGGTAGGTAATAGCAAACAGTCTTGAGAACAATTGTTAAGAGGAGCAAATCATGACTAGTCCAGCAAGCTATGAGGACCACACTAGAACCCACAGAACATTAAAACCTGGGAAATAATTTCTAAGAAGTGACATTTTCTTAGAAAATCCAGACATGTTTTAAGAACTCAAAGCGGTTTTCGCCAATATCTTTGGTGTGTTTCCAGTCAATTGCTCCAGCTGTTAAAATACAAACAAGTCAGTATTTGAAGGGATGGTATTAAACAGCTCAGGTGAAGAACTGTACTTGTCCATCTTTATTAGAATTCAAAGTCAAACTGAGGTTAAAAAAAACAAACAAACAGCTATTTTGACTCAGTTTGCAGTCCAGGTACCTAGATCACGAATTCAGACAACAGCAGGCTGGACTACTATAATGGAACAGCTATGAATTTTCCTGTTCTAACCTGAAAAAGGAACTGCCTTTTCTTCTCAGAACAGGCTTTTCAGTCTCAAAGACAGTATAGAGCTTATCTATACCATACTGTAGTTTCCTTCAATTACATGTAAGCCAAAAGAAAGTGAGTTTTCACAGTATAATGACGTCCTTAACTTCCAGAAGCTCAAATATGTAGTACAGTGCATTCCTTTCTTGTTTTTAGCCTCTGTGCTGACCAAAGCTTTGCTTCCAGTATACAATATTCTTAAAGTTACAAAACAGAGAAACTTTAGTAGATTTAAACTAACATGAAAGTGCAAACATGTTTAAGGATTCAGGCACATTCACTCCTCAATATAATGATCAGATCAGATAACAGTTCAGTCCCCTATACTTTGCAATTAGCCAGGAATTAAAGTCTACGAGGCAGGTGTAGAGTGTATTTAGAAGCCTGTATTAAAACAGGAAGAAGTTGCTTAATGATATTTATAATTCTCACTGTCCCATTCAGCTAGGCCACAATAAACTGAATTCTATAAAGCCACACAATAGAAATAGAATTTCACTTCCGATAGTGATCATTTGTAAATTGAAAGATTAAGAGTTTTATATCAGTCTCCACAGTACCCCAGTGATTTATGTGGAATGAACAAGTGGCCTCAGTTTTATTCCTAATAGAATTCAAACAATCATCATTAAGCATTTCTCTTTTAAGGTCTTTCATCACTTATCACCTTTAAGACACTGGGCGAGTATTGGCCAATTTGAAACTTCAGTATCTTCATTTAGTACCTGAGACAGCTGAGCCACTGAAATGTTAAGATCTACACTCATAAATTTGTATGCCTCAGGATTGTCACCAAAGTACTAACGATACAAAATGACCTTAGTGTCTATGTCCTGAGAAACCATAGTTTTTCCACAGATTATGTCCACATAAACAATCATCTCTCCTGCAGCTCTGCAAATTTGGACTCATTTTTAAAACACTGGGGGAAACCCTTCAGGAAAGTTGAAGGAAAAAGGTGGTGATTACACTCTGTTAAACCTGGCTGATGCATTTCAAATAGTGCAGAGAAAATTATTTTGTACTGCATGGAAATGTAGTTAAAAATCACACATAACAGGTTTAAATTGTTTTAGACACATATTTAATCATCCTGAGGCACTCTTACCATTCCTGGAAAGGGATTGCTCTCACAGCATAACTGAAGCACAGAGAAGCATTCCCCAAGTTATTCACTACTGACAGTTGAAGATAAATGTTTTATTTCCTTTCCCTTATGTTTTTATTACATCTGTTTTAGATGAAAAGGAAACATGAAATTCACTACAAGAGTCCCTTAAAGGCAAGAGGCGTTTGACACAGGCCACAGGGGTTCCCGCTCCACTTTGCCCTGGAAAGGACTGAATTAAAGTTAAAAAACACGTAACGTCCACACACTTAAACGTTTCCTGAGTCACACATTGATGGAATATGTTGTGTTGCTTAGATTAGAAAAACATTCCTATTTATTTTCATATTTCTTATTTTTCTCACATTTTAAGACAGCACCTCCTGCAGTGATAATGCACAAGATTATACTGGTTCAGATGATCATGAACACATTCTATCACTATGTGTTTTCTAAAAGAAACAGACTTGGCTCAAACTTCTCTCTTAATCATGCATTTTTTTGCTGAATAGATCCTTCACTATTTTTTTTCTTACCTTTTCATTATATATTGTGTAGCATAATCCACCAGAATAGAGCCATTCTCGATAGCCTGAGTTATGCAGTTATCTTCAGTTTCTTCTCAACAGGGGAGAAAAATAAAAATAAAGTTTAATATGGTTTTCAGTAATGTATTTATCCAAATAGTTAAATTTACAATTTACAGAGCTCTGTAATATTAAGGTACACGTGGATTTTTGCCACTGAAAACGATCTTCAAATTTTAGCATTCTGGAAACTAATACTGTGGGTCCTAACCTTATTGAAAGATAAGGCAGAGGTAGTAAATTAATTACTTCCTAATTTATAAGGCTTGAAGAAGCAAATTTTCCTTCTGTTTCTTGCAGTGTAAATCCAGCTATGCATATATTA
Source organism: Tricholaema leucomelas (assembly GCA_013400475.1). Taxonomy (NCBI): domain Eukaryota; kingdom Metazoa; phylum Chordata; class Aves; order Piciformes; family Lybiidae; genus Tricholaema lacrymosa; species Tricholaema leucomelas. Next base: position 38,178 of record WAAF01007956.1, read on the forward strand.
TGTGGTACCAAATCTAACAGCTGAAATGTGTCATGAACCATGCATGTGAATATGCTACTCAGGTTTGTGTGAACTGGCCTGAGCCACATGAAGAATTCAAGTCAATATTTAAGCATAGCTAACAAACTCTAAGATCTTCTGGGATCTGCCTAATGTATGAAAGCCATATTCTGATTTCTCCACCTGTGTTTGATGGTAAGACACAAGTGAACCTGGTAATGCTTCAGCTCTGCTATTCTGCGTAGTTTTATCATGGAACACGGATTATTCCTCTAGCTTTATATTAAGTTAATCAGTTATCTGTAAAATTCAGTGTTTGAATTCACATCCATAATTTGTGAGGTCACCCATTTTTTTCCCATTAGAAAATTAATCACAAATAATAATAGTTTGTTAATAATCATTCATGTGCAATTGCTCATCACTTATACAGGCTGTCATTTTAGGTGATACATATTAACTGTAGTCCATTTTGTGCTATTTCTCTGACCTATTTTTTTTTAATAAGGTGATCAGCTAAAGGGAAAAGAAGGTGTGACGAGGCAAAATTCTAGGCAAAATGCTACGTCACTTGACTCAGCCTCCAAGTATAGCAGCGATTATTTATCTTCTTCCCGTATATATGATAAAATAAGCTCAGCATACTGCCTATCATGTGCCATTGGTTCAGACCGACCTAAAAGAGAAGATGCAGTTGTTTGTCTTCACTTTCTACTGAGAAGAGTGATTTTGGTGTTAATGCAGTGTTTTAAAAGATGTTTTACTTGTTGTTGTTCTATTGTTCCCATCAGATCAAAAGACACTTACTATAGAAAGGATCATATCGTGTCCATCTAGTCTATTTACAGTCCATATAAAATTAATTTTACATTAACTTAGCGTCCCAGAGACATTTAAAAATAGACTTGTGGTGCTGAGGTACATAGTTTAGCACTAGATTTGGTAGAGTTAGATAATGGGTGGATTCAATGTTCTTAAAGGTCTTTTTTCAACCAAAATAATTCTGTGGTTCCATAATCTCATTTTGGACCACATGTTTCCAAACGATTAAAAGGGAAGCTCCAAGTAGAGGATCCACTACAGAAAATAAATCTGATTTCCTGTTTCACAGTGATAATCCAAAACAATATTTTCCATCTGAAGTAATGGCTTCAAGGTTGGTTGTTCTATTTAGTATACAATTTTATTTTATTGGTGATTCTATGCTAACTTCAAGTAAAACCTTTCATAGAGACTTTCTTTTCTGAATCAGATCTGCAGCCATATAATTAGGAAAACATAAAGATTGAAGTCCTATTTATTCAACATCTCTGCCCTACTTTAATGCAAAATCAGTCTCTGCACAACTCTTATACAATTCAGTCTTATATCTGTTGTGTTTCTCACATACTAGATATAACTGATTAAGCTCGAATGTAAGGTGAAGCTGTATTTACAGCAAAGCAAAATTTACAAGCATATATATGCACAATATATTTACAAGTATTTACAATTATATATTAATTACATATAATATAGAAATCCAAACTCTCTCCTGGACAAAGGAGCTGCACAGAAGGGGCTCAAAACCACCCTCTCTCTCCCTTTCTTCCTTTCCAGACAAACAAACAAAACAACCAGCAAAGCTTACATTGTTATCTGTTAGTGGAGGTATTAGAGCAGAGTAGTGTCTCAAAACAAAGTGGGACAAATTATTTACATTTTGGCTTTTTATCCCCCTCAGCAAAGCAACAAATGATATGGACTTCATCATTATTTTCTTTTCACAACCAATGATCTAATTTATCTCCTTAAAACACTCCAGTTAGCCTCAAACCAATACAAGCTTACATCTGCACTACCGCAATCTGAGATGCTCTAAAATCTTCCTGGTATGCTCAGACAATACCCACAGGTGATGTGCGTCCCTCTGGGCCAGCAGCAGCATGCCAGGTGGGACATCCTATGACAACTGACTCTGGCCTAGGATGACTAAATGTAGTGATTGGCAGTATGGGCAAGAAATCCTGCAATCATGTTTGTGAGTATGTCACCTGATGTATGAATGTCACTAAGAAAGTTAAGATCACTCCTAATAATAATAATTGAGACACATACAACTGAGATACATTACACATAAAAAGTTTTCCTTTGTGACTAGATGAAGCTGTACTTGAAAAAAACACCCAAGGACTAATTCTTGCAAAAGCCAAATAGTGCATTTTGCACAGAAAAAGAGATTAAGCTAAACCACCATTACTAAACTGCCTGCATTGTCAGTGTATTTTCAGCTTAAAAGCAATTGCTGACAAACAAAATAACACGTTTTTTTCCTGTTGCTTACCAAACAGGCTATCTTTGCCCATCTGAAGGAAAGAGAAAAAAACAGCTGTGAAGGCTATAGCTGCTGAAATTCCCAGAATAATGAACACTTTCATCTACAAGAAAGAAGAGATAGTTGTTGTCAAAGGACATGTCTTCCTCTTCTAATTATAAGCCATATTCTAAATAATTTCTGGTACTTTTAAGTTAGATTTGTAGTCACCTGCGACTGTTTTTGAAGTTCAAAATACTATTTATTTTTTTTTTAAAGATCTATAGTTAATTGTCTCTTTCTCCCTTTCCTATGCCTTTTTTTTTTTTTTCTCCATTTGGAGAAAACTCCAGCACAAGGAAGTAGATAATTTTATTTTATACCATAATATGTTCTGACAATATTAGCAACACTTAGCCTACATATTAGAAATTCAACAATATTTTATCAGTCATTTTGTACAGGATTTGATTGCAAATTAGTCATTGCACGTGGGATAGTGAAACAGGCCAGAGTAATGATAAAGTAGATCAGACTCCTCTGTACTTCTATCCATGTATAGCTGCACTATCAAGGTACCACAATTAATATGTTCACACAGAAAATGTGAGCTACAGTTTTCATTTCAGTGCACTCGTTATTGGGTAGTCATAACAGCAGTTCTAATATATAAACTATCCAAAAGGTAACATTTATTACATGTGCTATGTTGGTTTGAGACTGAAAGATTTAAAATGGTTTTAGTTCTATATTCCATCATCACGAGAAAATTAATAATTAATGAATCAGCTCTAAAAATGTAGGGAATAAATACTGTCTCTAGAAGCTCTGTATGGAGACACCCTTCTTTTTACATTTCATGAGTTGATATGATGAATTTCTAGAAAATGGCAAGCAAAAGTTTTATAGCCTGACCTTTTGTCTGTTGAGGAGATTATCTTCCACAGTCCTGTACTTTCGATGGTGGTAACCGTTCTGAAGTCTGAAAGTGAAGTACTTCCCAGGCGCTCAGCTTACGCTATCAGCTTTATGCACTGCTACTCATCCAAGCTTTAAAAGAGCAAAAGATTTCAAAGTCCTTCTGGCCACACTCGGTTCTTACAAAGCAGAAACTGATGTTTAATGCTTATTTATTTTTGTCCTGTTAGGAATCAGCACCTACCTGTGTAGATAGTTCTGATATCAGAGTTGCTTCCTGGCAAATGTGAAGGACAAATGTTCAGAATTAAAAAAATAATAAATGATTGCCAAGTTATGCAGCAAATTCTGTGTGTACTTTTCACTAGTTTAGTCAATGTATTTGACAAAGAAGGCAAATTTATGTTTTATTTCATGTGTCCCAGTACTAGTGCATTACCAAAGTGGCCTTCTTAGACTTAGATAATAATGTCCAGACTGCCTACCAGCTTCATTGCAGCACTTCTTAGTTTTGTTCCCCTGGATGGCTCAAGAGAATCTTGTTTTAGTTTTATTCCCTTGGTTGGTTAATTTCACAGTTCTGAGCCTGCCTATTTTCATTTAGTTACACTTTTAAACCCTGTTGTTTCTTCTAAAATCAGTATTTTGACCTAGGAAATTAACTGGATGGTTGTCCCCATTTTCTGTGTAAACACAGAGATCAAAATCAAAGCTGTAATCAGGATTGATGATTCCAGCATTTAGTCTTTGCTGGTCTTGACACAATGATAATGATCATAGCAAATTTCAGCTCAGGAAGATCATCTATAATCCTGTTTCCTGCAAGAATGAGTGGTCATGGATGAAAGTAAACAGAGAGTGAAGGGAAAGAGACATCTATTGGATGTTTATGCTTCCTGCTTAGGGGCTCTAAGATTGCAGACCAAAGTCAAACTTGTAATATCTCTTTAAGATCATTCCAAATTACAAATCTTTGTGGGCTGTTTCCTCATCTACGAAAACATAACTAATGACATCACAGGAGGAAAAGGCCTCAAGCTGCACTGGGGGAGATTTAGATTAGATACTAGGAAAATTTTCTTTACCAAAAGAGTGGTCAGGTATTGGAACATGTTTCCCAGGGAGGCGGTGGAGTCACCATCCTTGGAAGCGATAAAAAAATATGTGGCATGGCACAGCAGGACATAGTTTAGTGACCATGGTGGTGCTGGTTTGATGATTTGACTTGATGACCTTAGATGTCTTTTTCAGCTTTAATGATTCTATGAGTTTATGACTCTATAAAGAATATTGACTTCTATGGTGCAGCAATGCACTGAGGAAAGTAGATCCTTTCCAAACACCTCATAGAGCAAGGAGCTTTCACCAATATATGTTCATATGCTTCATAGGTATTGTGGGTTTAATTTCTGAGACTTGAGGGGCTCAAAGTGTAAAAACAGGTCTGATTTCTTTGAAGTCTCACAATTAAAAATCAAAGCTTCACAATTTAGCTCAAAGAGAACTTTCCTACATCAAAATCTAAGTGAAGACCTCAACCATTGCCCATTGAAGTATGGGCAGTTGAAGTACTTGTCTACAGTGGGCTTCAGACGGTTTCATGATTTTAATTTAAGAGTATAAATGTCCTCACTGACATTCAAACAGTTTTATTAGAAAGTGTGGGAACTCTACCTTGCTGACTCTTTCCTCTTTGTTCTGAATTTCCTTTCAGCTGCCTGTCTTCAGCCATTCAGGCACAGAAAGCCTGTGAGATCTTTGTGCCAAGCAGTGAAACTGTACAGATGAATGATTGTTTAAACGTGGAGCACAAAACAAGTATAAAACAGTACTTATGCTAAGCAGCACTCTTAAGAAAAGAAGCAGCAAACCTTAACAGTTAAACATTTTAATAACATGACTCGTTCAACTTGTTAGATTCCCAATGTTTGAATCTGCACATGGAGAACATCACTGCCTCTGTGCTCTTAATAGTCAAAAACCTATACAATAAATCTTTCCACTGTTGATAAAAAGATACAATCTGGTCAAGGAAATACCCTGAAGCAGTAGAATCTCAGATTATGCACACACAAGAATTTCTGCAGACCTACTGTGGCATTCCAGAAAATTAGCCCATACTTAAAATATTATGCAAACGCAGATGAGATGTGGTACAGGGAACAGACATATTTCTGTAAGCTCAGAACAACTCCTTAATATGCACTCTAACAGCCTGCAGCCCTGCCAGGCTCTCTGAGGCATCATCAGCTCCTACAGGCACTGGATTAGAATCAGAAACCTCCAAGATAAATCTTTGCACTGCAGGAGCTATTTCTAATAGCAGATTACACTGTTTTGTAGTATTTAGTGGCAATCTTGGCCTATAGCAAGGCATGAAGGACACTGTTAACTTATAACAGAAGAATTAAGTTTCTGTTCTCTTCTGGCTATTAAAATTGCAAGAACACTCTTTTGCAAGAGGAGAGACAAAAAGTAGGCATAACTGTACCACACTCCAACAGAAGAGCAATTTCACTGATGTTGCAGATTAATATGATACAAGCAGCAATTAGTCTTATTCTATGTAGTTCAGCAATATGTCACACACACAAAAAAAAAGAAAAGAGGCAAGAAAAGGTGAAAGAAAAGTAGTTTACAAGGAATGAGGAGTTAATCTGGGTTTCATCAATGCAATGACTTCTAGTCACTTAAAGCATTTATTTTCTTTTTCTAAAATGAATTCCCTTTTACTAGAAATTATTTTTGCTGTTCTTTTTAGTTAGAGAAGACCTTGCAGAGGTCTCTAAAGCCAGCAATGGGCTGCAGATGATGATTAGATAATGATCATTCAATGCCTACTTCAGAACTAAGGGTCAAGTAGGTGTCAGGAATAAGAAAGCAATTATTTAGACAGGACATACAGCATGAAACAGCTTATGTCAAGAAACTGTGATTTAAAAAAAGAGAAAAAAATTGGGATAAATTCATGGAAACATTTTGACAATTTTGTAGAATAAAAATATATCAAGATGCCTGGAATTTGTCTTATTCTTCTTTTCTGAGCTTCTCTCAGCAACGGTAGTGGCTTTTTGTCAAATGCAAAATACAAAGTCTTTTAGGACTAATTTCTATGATTTATGTTTAGACTCAAAGCTCAGCTTAAATGATATGCATAGCTGCCTTAACACAGAGAATAAATATTAAGTGAAAAAATATACTTACATGTAGTGGAGAAGTAGTTCTATAGTAACTAAATAGTTCAGATATTATTTCAGGGTTTTTTTTATGAAACTGAATAACAGATTGGGGGACAAGTTACTTCATTTTCCTCAAGCTTTGTGATGAAATTATTGTCACATGCTTAAAAAATAGCTAAAAAGATGAGCAAATAAACTAAAGTTAATCCACAAAATAATTAACTGGCTTCTTATAGTAACTAAGAGCATCCAGATAAGCAATAATTACTATAAGCAAGAAGTAAGAGAAGGGTTTTGGACCCCTACTCCTGTAACACTTTTGCAGGTAATTTTCCAGCCTGCTTTTCACACACTTCTGTAGCAGGTGTTCTGATATTGCTGCATTCCCCTCTCCCCTTCCCGCTCCTCCACTTCCCCTATTCTTCTTACCTGAAATTCAGTTTACATTCTTATTACCTGCCAAGTCTTGGTTCCCACATCTTCTCTTCTCTGGGCTGGACAACTCCAACTCTCTCAACTTATTCTCACAGCAGAGGCGCTCCAGCCCTTGAATCATCCTTGTGGCCCTCCCCTCTGGACTCACTCCAACAGTTCTATGTCCTTCTTATGATAGGGACACAAGAACTGGAAGCAGAAATTTGAGGTGGAGGTCTTATAAGAACAGAGTAAAGGGGAAGAATATCTCTTCACCTGCTGGCCACACTCCTCTTGATGCAGCCTAGAACACGATTTGCCTTCTGGGCTGTGTGAGTGCACTGCCAGGTCATGCTGAGCTTCTCATCAATCAGTACATCCAAGTCTTGTTCTCTGGGGCTACTCTCAACCTGCTTTGCACTCAGTCTGGTTTTGTGGCTGAGGCTGGCCTGACCCAGATGAAGAACCTTGCATTTTGACTTGTTGAACCTTGTGCAGTTTTCACCATCCCACTTCTCAAGCCTGTCAAGATCATTCTGGATGGCATCCCTTCCCTCAGGTGAGTCCACCACAACGCACAGCTAAGTGCCATCATCAGAGCTGCACAAGGCTGCATTATTTTCAAGAATGGCATTGACTTTCCAAATTGATTTTTTTCACTTTTAATTGATTTTTCAATTCATTCAAAGATAAAAGCAATGGCGAGAAATCATTTCAGAATAGAATTTTCAGTTTGGATAAAGAGATCGTAAGGGGAAGCAAAGAGTCAGTGAAAAACTGGACTCTATTTGAGGAATCAAGTAAAAAAAGAATCTCAAGATGGCCACCAGCTCATTAGATGGATTGTTCACTAGACACATCCTACATTATAAACACATTTTGTTAATTGAAAAACACAATTTAAGTTCAATGAGATACTCTTGAACTCCAAGTTCACATTCACTCAGGCAAATGACGATGATTGTGAATTAATCTCCAAACTTCCATTAGTCTGTCACAAATCAGTAAAGTAAATGATCTGAAGAAGTTAAAGGAAACATTCTTCATGAGCTTAGACATTAAGAGGTTGCACAGCACTACTCTCTGGGACATTTAGTCTTCAAGTGAGCCTTATGAGTGAGCAATAAAAATAACTTGTCTGTTTGACGTCACATCAAGATTTCACAAATCTTGAGCTGTTATTTTCAATGCCCTGATGAGTTTGAAGCATTCTGTAGCTAAAGTATGTTTGAGAAAACTCTTGGACTGAACAAACAACAGATGTTACTGCTTTCTTATTTTTGTCTTGAAACACCCGTATGAAAAAGGCACCTCTGAATTATCAAGCATGTAGCATCAAATAGCAGCTAACAAGAACAAGCCCCATCGCATTTAAATGAAAACCGGTAAGAATCCGCACTTTGTAAACAGTTAAGCAGAAGTCACCAAGTAGCTGAAGGAACAGAGAAGAATATTTCTGTGTGTATGTATTTGTATGTATGTATATACACATACAGTTACACAGACACAACAAAGGAACTGAAGTATTCTTATCTGAATCGAGATAAAATTAATAATAGATAGTGTGGCAGACTGACATATCCAACAAAGTTATTTTAATGCAGCCAAATCTGTAGTGACAAATTTGGAAATAAAATAATAAGTGTGTCTAAGGTGTAAAAGGAGATTAAATAAACAATTAAACAAATAAATAAATGGTGTGGCCTCAGCAATACTGAGTACAGGGGTCTGATCACTTCTTGGTCTTGCTGACCACACTATTTGCTTACCAAAAACCCAATAAAGATTAGGTCTTCGTGGCCATTAAAACTTTATTTCTTTGTTTCAGGCCTTTATTGTGTGCTAATTATAATGATCACAGTTCAGCGCTGACTAGGGTATAAACAGAGTCCTGCCAGAGAGCTAATTTGAGTAGGTCCACGTAGCTCACCTGCAGATGGATACTCTCCTCTTGGATCAGGATACTGCTCAAAGAAACTCCCTGTTGTGGAGTAAGCCCTCACCCCTCCCTTTTGGTGAGCACATATTTCTGTGGGTGTATATATATATATATATGCATAATATATACAGAAATATATATATACACATGCATATACAGGTGGGTGAGCCCTTTCCCCCTTCTGGGTGAGTAATTCCTTTCTGGGTACCCTTATGTGGGAGGTTTTGCCTATTGTGAATAAGTGTGTGCACATTTGGGGTCACCTTTCTACAAAGGAGTATTTGCCAAACTTAGAAATCTATTGTGTAGTTATATTCCTGACAACATCCAATCTTGTAACTTGCTTAGGTCTGTCAGAGTGCTGGGCAACTTTGGTTGGAACAACTCCACATTTTGGGTAGCTGTCTGTTTTGTAAGTGCCTCTGTACCAACCACACAGACATTTTTGCACATTGCTATGTGAAACCCTGTTAGAAAATAAGTCTGATCAACATTAGTGTAATGTGAGCAAAGATGTTAAAGATTCCATTGCCATATGAAGTTTACTTTAATGTTAGCAAAGTTCTTATAGCACTGCAAGCACATCTTGGGTAATATGATGTAGTCAGACACAGGAATTATCAGAGGCTGGGAAAGGCAGATTCAAGCAGGTTAGCATGAGGTAGAAGGTTGCAGAAGGAGCAGGTGTATCCTTTAGAATTATGGAATCATCAAGGTTGGAAAAAATGCCTAAGATCATCAAGTCCAACACCACCATGACCCAAAGTTCCATGACTACACTCGTTTTGTATACCTCCAAAGATGACAATTCTACCACCTCCCTGGGCAGCCTGTTCCAATGGCTAACCACTCTTTCAGTAAGGAAATATTTCCTAATATCCAATATAAACCTCTCCTGGAACAACATGAAGCTCTTTCCACTTATCATTAGTTACCTGAGATGAGATATTCATCTCCACCTCACCACAACCTCCTTTCAGGTTGCTGCAGAAAGCAATAAGGTTCCCCCTCAGCTTCCTTTTCTCCAGACTAAACAATTCCAGTTCCCTCAGCTCCTTCTCAGAAGATCTGTTCTCCAGACCCTTCACCAGCTTCATTGCCCTTCTCTGGACATAATTCATCACATCAATGCCATTCTTGTATTGATGGGCCCAAAACTGAATCCAGAACTCAAGGTGTGGCTTCACCAGTGCCAGGTATAGGGGCACAATCACTTGTCTTGTGTTGCTGAACACACTATTCCTGATACAGGCCAGGATGCTCTTGGCCCTCTTGGCCACCTGAGCACACTGGTGGCTAATATGCAGCTGGCCATCCACCAGCACCCCCAGGTCCATTTCTGCCAGGAAAGAAAAAGCAAACAAAATATTTGAAAGTGTTGATAGGAATGGGTACAAAAAGGCATAACTAAGTTTTCTGCAATTGTGCCCATGCCAGTTGCAGTAATTATATGGCAGAGCAAAGATGCCAGCAGCAATGTTTGTTTTCTTTATAAGAGCCAGGCTGTGGTACACATAATTAGTAAGCAGATGGCCAGAGCCTCACAGGGACCACAGTTTGTAATGACTTTTGCACTTCACCGCTTGTGCCATAACACTCTTTTTAAAAGTACTTCATGTGCCAGGTCTGGATAATGGTTTAACAGATGCTTTATCCTGGTTTCAGGATAGCAAATGTAGCAAAGTTTCAATGAGAGTCAGGAAGGAGATGTTCATGAAGCTAGGGGTACTCCAGTATGTATGGCCTCGTACAGCTGTACAGCTGCTTTAGCCCTGAGCATGCCAGGGACATATCAATTCAATGTGGAGCTTCAAGGAGGAGGAAGGTGCAGAAGACATTGTACTCATCTTTTCTCTTGGTTGTCCAGTACTTTATGGCTAACCTTATACAGTGAACTGACAGGTTTGCTTATATCTTTTTGGCCAGGGGAATTCGGATCTGAGATCTGAAGGCCAGATGCTGGTTTTTAGATGAAGCTGGAAGGTTGGACAGGAATGGGAACAATGTGCCTCAATTACATGGACCTTCTTACAGAAATGTGAAGGGTCCTCCACCAAAATTGTTATCAGTAACACCCTACGTCTAGCAGTATTCTTCTAATTTTCAGAGTAACTTGTACTCATCAACTACAATAGCTCTCAAGCAAAGTACCTTGCTCAGGGAATGAAATAAGTGGGAATGAACTGGTGAAGAACAGTTAGTCAGAAGGTTTTGGTATGCTTTGATTCAAAACATGTGTACTCTCGCTTCACCAGCGTGCTTACACTCAGGCTCAGGCCCTGTGCTCGGGCCCCCCTACTCATGGTCACTTACATTCGGGCACACCTGATAATATTATTTAGACTCACCAGCCTACTTGCTTGTGCTGTAATTATGGAGACAGAATCTCCCAGCTAGCTGTGGTGAGCTAATCAGGACTTGATCCTGCATTGCCTGTTATTATCTAAGGAGCTCAGACTCCCCAGCCAGCCATGCACACCTTGCACACCTGAGCCATTGCTGCCGAGATACCAGGAGCAGACCCTCTTATGTGCACATGTGATCAGCCTGCCAGCCAGCGTGAGAACCGTGCTCAGACTGCATGGCATCCTTCCTCCTGCGCCTGAAGTCCTGCCAGCCGTCCCCAGACCAGTCCCTGGACAAAGCATCCAGAAGGAGCCAGGAGACAAGGCAGACAAAGCATCCTCACCAGGAGAACAAGGGCAGAGACTGTAATCATTTCCCCAGATAGCTGGGAAGACTGCATCCTCTCTCCAGAAGCTGGGAGGATTATTCCTTTCCCTTGAAGCTGGGAAGATTTCCAGCCTCACAGTCCATGGGCAAAGTTCCCCTGAGGCTTGGACACCTTTAAATAAACTGTTGACATAGCCCCGGAGGGTGATTAATAATTACTGATGATTAATCAGAATTGTGAGTAAATACTTTTAATACCTCTGTACTATTTGTAATATCTATAATCTCCTGCCACAGAGCAGAAAGTGTTTAGCCCACTCTGCTGGGCAAATGGTATATTGACCCCAAGTGGCATTGAGCCGCAGGGAAAACTTCTCTCTCTGTTAATAGTCTGTTAATAGTTGTATGCTAGTTATTGTAATATAGTTATTAATAAGCCAGATTGTGTTATTATTCCCATAAGGTCTTCCATAACCGTGAAAAGATCCATTTAATATTAAATATAGTGGTTGGGGGGTGCCAAGAGTTCAGAATATTGGATTTAATACATATATATTTTTATACATAATTATTTCGCACCGATTGATTTCTCCCCTTCGCCACAAACTGGTGTAGGTGGCAGAATCCCCCTCTGCGACAACCAGCTACCTCTGTGTGGGGTAAGCAATAAGTATTTAATGCAATGGGAGTTTCACAGGTGGCAGAGATACTGAACGAGCCATCTTAGGCTCTTCTTACTCTACTTTCGACACCATCAAGTAAAATTTCTCCTATAGATGCATAAAGGCTGCATCTGAATCATTAACCAAGGCTCCGTATGAACAATGAAGTCCAACTCTCAGAAGGAAAAAAAGGAAGACAACCACTTCTCTCTGAGTACTTAAAAATTAACCTACCCATTTCACTGTCAGATACAATGCACAAGGCTTGATCTGATGGGCTGCAGTGACACCTGACTATGACCTAGTTTAATAAAAGTGAACCTTGAACTCATTTTTTTCAGGGAAAGGTAGAAAGCTCACAACTAACAGCAACTAGCATTAAAGATCTTTAGAACAAAAGAAACATAATTAGTTTAATATTACCCACTGTCAAAACACCTTTTTTTCTGCAAGTGAAAAAGAAGCACTTTTTTTTCCACTGCTAATCAGTAGGAATTTTCTTGTCTCTTGAGCTACACTCTGCAGAAAATAATTCAGCTCTGTCATTCCAAGCATGGAGTAGAACAAACCATCTGAAGTAGTTAATATATTTTAGTGCAAAGCAATTACCTCTATTGCCATGAAAAGCACAATTTACTACCATAGGGAAGTGAAAAAGTCCAATATGTCATGGCAAAATGCAATTTAAGCTGCACATAAATGAGACCTTTCTCACATCTCATCATTTTCCTCTGGAAAAGGGATCAGAGATCAGGATTACACCTCCCCAGGTGGATGCCTTGCACACCAGTTTACAGAAGTTTGCACTCCAATCTGTGCTTTTCTGCCCTCCTCAGCAGATCTGCCCTCCTCCACTCAACTGCAGCACAGTCACAGCAGGAGGCACATGCACAGCAACCTCTTGAGACTGAGACTGCAGCTGAAGACACTGAAGGGCTCTGACACATGCCAAGGCAAAAAGTAGCAGTGGCATAAAGAGCCTGCAGCTTCCCAGGTATTTGCCATGCCCTTCCAGTCCATCTTGCACTGCTGCCACTCAGAGGCCAGCATTCTCGGCAGTGGTAAGGCCATGCCTTGAGTACTGGGTTCTGTTTTATGGCTTTCACTACGAGGAAGACATTGACGTGATGTAGTGAGTCCACAAAAGGGCAGCAAAGCTGGTAGAGGGTCTGGAGAACAGGTCTAGTGAGGAGCTGCTGAGAGAGCTGGGGTTGTTTAGTCCAGAGAAAAGGAGGTTGATGGGATACTTCATTGGTCTCCCATGCCCTGAAAGGAGGTCTCTTTTCCCTAAGCAATAGATAGGATGAGAGGAAATGGCCTTGAGCTGCACCAGGGGAGGCTTAGGTTGGGTATTAGAAAAAAACTATTGACTGAAAGGGTTTTCAAAGAGTGAAATAGGCTTCCCAGGATGGTGGCTGAATCCTCATCCCTGGAGGTGTTTGAAATTTAAACAGAGATGGGGTGCTGAGGGACATGATTTAGCACCAAACATGGTAGAGTTCAATAATATTTGGACTTGATCTTCTTAAAGACCTTTTCCAACTGAAACAGTTACATGATTCTACTATTTCAGTTGGCTGCATTTAAAATGTGGGAAGCAGAAGTGCTTCTACTTCCTTATTCTAGATTACAGACAAAGGCCAGAGCCTGGCTCCATCTTGTCCTATTCAAGACTAGAAGTGCTTATGTATCCTGATCTCCATACTTTGACTTACATGGCCAAAAGTCTTCATGGCTGAAAGAAGCTGCTGTAGCCAGGTCCCCTGGTCAGTCATGAGGAGGACATCGGGCTGCATTATGATCACTCACAGTCTTCATCAGAGGAACTAGATCAAGCAAATGATGAATTATTAAATGGAAGATGAAGTGTGACTAAGCCCTTTCCTGATTACAAAATTCTCATTTGAAAAAGAAACCCACCACAACATTGATAAGATAGAAATCTCATGTAGCTGCTAAGAAATCCCTTATACTTATTTCATAAACAAGAAAAAAACCCACCACTACCAACAAGCAATAAATTATTTATTCCAAAACATCTATACAAAATAACACTCTTGGAGATAAACACTCTTACATTTTTAAAGTGCATCTCTTCATTGCTACAATATTTGATTTTCTAATTTACAACTGTACATTCATAATTTATATTAAAAAATGGTATTTTTCAAGTATGATATTAATAACAGTGACAAGGATTACATCTTCCATTATAGAAATCACTTTTGAAGTGTGTACATATACAAACAGGTCATATCCAGATGTAAAGACAACACTGTGACAATATCAAGAATATCACTACAAAATGGAATTACAGCATACTATAGGACTGTTATAAAAGATTATTTAAAAGTGCAAAATATATACACTCTGCCTTTATATTACTTCCTAGTTTAATCTTTACTGGTTATTAAATCCCTTTTTGGCTTCCTGAACTGATAAAATTACAGTAGTTTTACCCTATGTAAATCTACAATCATGCACATGTTGCAAGGCAGCATTTACAACGAAGAAACCCAAAACAGACAAACAAAACCAACCAAAGACCCCCCCAATGACAACAAAAATACCCCAAAAGAAATAAACCCCAAACCAAACCCAAAAACATGCCCCAAGACATAACCACCCCCACAAAACCCCAAAGCTACACATACAAAAAGTACTGCATTTCAGATGGCACTTTTAATGTGCCAACTGAAATACATTAAATGTTTAACAAAGCACATTTGGATGTGAAATATCACGTGTACGAAAAAATACCATTAGTTTGTCTTTGCTAAGTACAGAATTACTTGCAGGTAGTTCTCTATACTAAGATGATCAGACTTATGGCATTACAGTTTTGCACAATATTTTGGCCCTTGGTACAACCTTCTACTAAAACAGAAAGAAACTTCCAATATGCAGAAATTCAAAGAAAGTTAGTTTTTCTCATTTCTCATAAGATCTGGAGAACAGATCTTCTGAGAAGTGGCTGAGGGAACTGGGGTTGTTCAGCATGGAGGAAAGGAGACTCTCTACAACTCCCTCAAAAGATGTTGGAGCCAAGTAGCTGTTGGTCTCCTCTTGCTAATAACAAGGGGCAGTAACAAGTTGCATAAGAAGAGGTTTAGGTTTGATACTAGAAGAGACTTCTCGACTGACAGGGTTCTAACAGACTGGAACAGGCTCCACAGGGAGGTGGTTGAACTCTCATCCCTGAAGGTGTTTCAAAGACACACAAATGTGGTGCTGAGAGACATGGCTTAGCAGCAGACTCTGTAGAGTTAGATACAGGTTGGACTTGATTATCTTAAACATCTTTTCTAATTGAAACAGTATTATTATAAACTGCTGAACAGTTTTTAGGACAAAGCTAATGAACTGTAAGGAAACATTTAGTAAGTTGTAGTTATTTGCTACAGCAGAGTGCAATAATCAAAAGGTTTTCCTTCTTAAAAACCAACCAAACAAAAGCTTCTTCGTTTATGTCGTATAAGGCTTTCAAACTGAAAATCTTGTGGCAATTATCTGGTGTAGCTCACTTTGATTTTGGTATACTTGACCTTTCAAAATATATGTCAATTATTATAGAAAAGATATTTTTTTTCCTTTTCAACAAAGAAAGTTTTACAAGGTGGAAATAAGAACAAATGAAAATTACATAGGAAAACCTGAGCATTAATGTCACCACTGATGATGTAATCCTAGAAGCCCTGAGTTCTTGGGAATTCTACTTTCAAAGTCATTTCTGAAAATGGTCTAGAACATTTCCTATAAAGAGTTCACTGGATATTCACCTATCTTTTTCTTGTTTGGGTGAGAAAAAGAAGACATTAAAAAGAATGGGCTTCCCAGGGGAGTTGTGGAATCTCCTTCTCTGGAAGATATTTAAGATCTGCCTAGATGCGTTCGTGTGCAATCTACTCTAGGTCATCCTGCTCTGGCAGGGAGGTTGGATTTGATGATCTTTCAAGGTCTCTTCTAACCACTAACATTCTATGATTCTGTCAAGACTATCTGAAGTACACACTTTTCCCAATGAACAACAGTATACAGCAAGCAGCTGTATGGGAGTTGCTGATCAGAAGAGGAAGCAACTCTAGAAGTCATTGCTGGTGACACTTATACACATTATGTAGCACTAATTTCATTAAAATCCTCCACGTTTCACATCCATAATGCATTTTGGCAAGTCCTCACCAAGAAGTAGTAATAGTCTTTTACTTTGTAAACAATTTCTCATGATGGAGGGGAGAAGCAATGGATGCATGACCAAAGCAATCATTTTGGGATGGAAATTCCCTAAACTGTAACAATGGCTGTATTACTAATGATGTTGCCACCCACAGTGGACAAATTCACTGTGGTATTTGATACAGAAATTCCTGGTTTATATAAAAGCATGTGTGGGAATGCTATTAATATCATTTCCCAGGATACATAGGAAATCTTTCTTTCAAACAGGGAAAGATCATTCTGCTTTTCCTCCTGCCTACCACTTCCACAAAGAATAATGTCTTCTCCCCACTTTTTTTACGTCTAAGTGAAACCAGAGCGTATTCCAAGAGCTTCAAAATTTCCTTAATTTGGAAACATAAGTGATTTATGGAATGCTATGCTTGCCAACCAAAGGCATTTGTCATGTTTCTATTGAAACAGGACTAGCATTAGACTAATAAACTATGAAATATGCCAAAAAATCTTGAATCAAAATGAAAAATGTCAATATTATTGAATACATTTCATTGATTTTCTTGAATTTTGAAGTGGATATAAAGAGAAATACAGATAGCAGCATTTGTCATCACAAATTGCTATGCCTCTTTTTTCTTGCTATAATCACAACTTAACAAACACCATTTTTAATGTAGTAGAATTAAGATAATGCAGCTAGCATAAATTGTTAATCCTTGTTGTATACCAGGTGATATTATTTGAAAGTAAAATTTTGAAGAAGATGCCATTTTGTATTGTCAATACAGTGAGCCCTGTATTGTCAATACAGGTCAACAAAGCTGGTGAGGGGCCTGGAACACAAACCCTATGAGGAGAGGCTGAGGGAGCTGGGGTTGTTCAGCCTGGAGAAGAGGAGGCTGAGGGCAGACCTCATTGCTGTCTACAACTACCTGAAAGGAGGTTGTAGCCAGATGGGGTTGGTCTCTTCTTCCAAGCAACCACCAACAGAACAAGGGGACACAGCCTGAAGTTGTGCCAAGGGAAGTATAGGCTGGATGTTAGGAGGAAGTTCTTCACAGAGAGAGTGATTTGCCCTTGGAATGGGCTGCCCAGGGAGGTGGTGGAGTCACCATCCCTGGGGGGTGTTCAGGAAAAGACTGGATGAGGCACTTAGTGCCATGGTCTAGTTGAGTGGCTAGGGCTGGGTGCTAGGTTGGACTGGATGATCTTGGAGGTCTCTTCCAACCTGGTTGATTCTATTCTATTCTATTCTAGCTATCAGACAGTTCTTAAAAAGGGTTAGACTCTTATCCTGAAAGATTTAGAAGCTCCAAAATATGGGTTGGAAAAAAGAAATTTTGAGCAAATTGACTGTCAGAAGATAACATTTGATTTTGAGAGAGAACAGGCACTAGATCAGATATGAAAAAACCCCAATAACCCAAGTATGTTGGTACAGGTAAAAAAACACAAACAGCAGAAATATGCCTAGTGAACAGGTACATGCTGCGGGATGAGCAAACACAAAGGGAGGAGATGAGAAAAGTGCCCAACAGCGATCTGACCTCTTCAAGAATGGAATTTTGTTCTCTGAATGTTAATAATGCTCCCCAAAAGGGATGGGAAATAGAACAGTGTGATATACACTTACATGCTTCAAGAAGAGATAGAGAAAGTACTTACATTTGCAAAATCACTCGCTAGCTTAAAACAGAAAAAAGCAACCCCAAAACCCTAAAGCAAACAAGTTTTCACTGTCACTGATTGGAACTCTGTTACTTAATAACTGAGTAGTATTTTTGCTCATGCTGGTGTCGTGGAGGGCCCATAGGCCCAAATAGGCTTATTCATGCCTTGTCTTGCCTGGACAAGTTTTTCTGCCCACACCAGAGGTAAACACATAAGCAAACACAAAAGGGGCATAACGAGCCTGGTGCCATGAACTCTGGCCTGCCCAGGGCCCCTGATTGTATAAACATGGTTGTATAAGCCCATGCACCCAGCTCATGCTTACCGGGTGCTAGGCCCATGCTATTCCCATAGTTGGGAGGTTCAGGCTTGTGGTTTTTGCCTATTATGGTATGTTTGGGTGACTGCCAAACTGATTGGTCATTTTGGTGGCCAAAGGGCCATTAATCTCAGCCCACATTTGATAAATAGAGATACACAGGTAAACGTGCTCACTCGCTCTCATTATTATGCTTAAGCCTGTCTGTAGCTATGGAGCTCAATCTCCTGTGCAGCTGTGCACCCTATTGCACACCTACTGCCTTAGCATTGCCTGGTAAGCTCTACTGCCACCGAGTTACCAGGAAGCAGACCCACTTGTCTGCATGCGATCAGCCTCTGCAGTCAGTGTGACACCCTGCTGATACTGCACGGCATTGTTCTCCCTCTGCACCTGAAGGCCCTGCCTAAGAATCCCTGGACAGAGTGTCCAGAAGAAGCCAGGAGAACTAGATCAGAGATTGCATCCTGAAGACAGAGGATTCCATCCTCGATGTCCACAGGTAGACTCCCCTGAGGACTGGACACTTGTATAGGCTGTGACATAGCCCCCGAGGGTGATGGATAATTAATCAGAATTTGTGAGTAAATGCTTTAATGCCTCTGTAATTNGAATAAATATATATTTTTACAATTTCTTATTTTAATAAGAATTATAAACAATCAATTTAATTAATTAATAATCAATTACCATATTTTATATTATTATCATAATGAGATTATATATAATAATTATATTATATCACAATGTTTATTATAATTAATTATAACCATAATTAATAATTATAATTAGTTAATTACAAGTAATTAAAAAAATATCCTAAAAATAATAAGAAGTATTAAATAATTCATTTCTCCCCTCTGCCACGATTGGCATAGGCGGCAGAATCCCCTCTGCGACAGCTGGGTAATGATTTTTTTCCATACATCTTTTTTCCTGCTCTTCATATATATGTAATTCTGTACACTGACAACTGTAGCCTGCAGAACAACTTACTGGCATATTCCCAAGTGCCTGGATCTATGTTATTCCAGTGGAGTTCACTGGTTTGTTTTTTCCTGTTTACATCCCAAGTTTTTAATTTGAGAGAGTACTTTTACAGTTTAAATATGATTTTCTTTCCCACCATTGAATTAACATTCAAAATTACTTCTGAGTATGGGTGGCCTAACTGACCATTCACGAAGGAAAGGATGCAGTTCTGAACTCTATTACTGACATTGCATGGAATGAAGACAAGCAATTCAGCACAAACAAGTTGCCCATGTGTAAGGGGAGAACTGGAGTACTTATACATATTTTGATATATCTTTGTGTGATACAAACAAGAGTATCGTTAATACAGTTAGCTCATTGCCACGATGGTTTGACTCAAGTTTTGTCTTGCTGACCATAATGACATGCTTCAGCACAAATACTGTTTTGTCACCAAAAACGTATCTGAAACTAAAAGGTAAGTCATTCCAATACACTTGTCTCTTACTCTGAAGTTCAAATCAGCCTCATTTTTGACTGTACATGGTGAATAAGAGACAACTGCATGAATTTCAGGCAGTAAATTAACCCAATTACTCTGTAGGTCTTTTGCATGAGTAGATGCCACATTCAAAGTGGAGAAAACACAGCTAAAGCTGTGGAATAATATGAAATTAAGATGCTGTGAGAATACAAGGAGAGACAGGAAAATCAGACAGCTCCCATTTTCATATTTTCTGCCCCGCAGTATAGGAACTTTTAGGGAGATGTGGCTATTTCTCCATGCCTGGCTGGTCATCCTGAAAGTTCTGATATTATTAAAATGGAAGAGCCTGGAAGTATCTTTGCAATCCTTATAAATCATTGTCTCCTGCAGAAGGTCTGTGCTTTACTTGGTATTGTCAACAATATTTCTGACCCTTGGCAATATATCAGTTCAAGACATGGTTTTGTGGCCATCACGGTGTTAGGCTGACAGCTGGACTCAATTATCTTAGAGGTCTTTTCCAACCAAAACAATTCTATGATTCTATCTTGTTTGTGCTACAGAAAGCCACTGAAGAAGTCCTTGTGCTTTTCCACTGTAAGTGATCCGTTAATCAAATCATTTCATGCTCAACTCAAGCTCAGCCTTCCATTATTTAGATTAGTGCAGGGACAATTTGTGTTACCCTTCAAAGCTATTACAGAAGCACTGTTTGCTATTTCTCACTAAATTTCACCAAAATGGTATTTACTGAAGTAATTCATTTGATGAGAGAGAACAAAGCCAAGTGCAGGGTTCTGTACTTTGGTCAAAACAACCCCAAGCAACGCTACAGGCTGGGGACAGAGTGGCTGGAGAGCAGCCAGGAGGAAAGGGACCTAGGGGGACTGGTGGATAGTAGGCTGAAGATGAGCCAGCAGTGTGCCCAGGTGGCCAAGAGGGCCAATGGCATCCTGGCCTGTATCAGGAACAGCGTGGCCAGTAGGACAAGGGAGGTTATTCTGCCCCTGTACTCAACACTGGTCAGGCCACACCTTGAGTATTGTGTCCAGTTCTGGGCTACTCAACTCAAGAGAGATGTTGAGGTGCTGGAACGTGTCCAGAGAAGCGCAACAAAGCTGGTGAGGGGCCTAGAACACAGACCCTATGAGGAGAGGCTGAGGGAGCTGGGGTTGTTCAGCCTGGAGAAGAGGAGGCTGAGGGCAGACCTCATTGCTGTCTACAACTACCTGAAGGGGGGTTGTAGCCAGATGGGGTTGGTCTCTTCTTCCAGGCAACCACCAACAGAACAAGGGGACACAGCCACAAGTTGTGCCGAGGGAAGTATAGGCTGGATGTTAGGAGGAAGCTCTTCACAGAGAGAGTGATTTGCCCTTGGAATGGGCTGCCCAGGGAGGTGGTGGAGTCACCATCCCTGGGGGTGTTCAGGAAAAGACTGGATGAGGCACTTAGTGCCATGGTTTAGTTGACTGGCTAGGGCTGGGTGATAGGTTGGACTGGATGATCTTGGAGGTCTCTTCCAACCTGATTGATTCTATTCTATTCTATTCTATTCTAACAAGGGAGCCCATGTAGAACACTGCAGCTTCGGCCATGCTTGCTATCACCTTGCTGATGTAAACTGCTTCTAATCCTTTTTGGCTTACCAAGGCTTGAGAAGAGTATAGAAAGGATTTAGGAATTCAGTGTTGAAAGAAAGGATTGTTTTTTTCTCCTCAAAGAGCTTTTCAGAATATTTGCCCCATTTTATTTCATTTTTAATTCAAAGAAGAAAAACATTTTTCTTCAGGATCTAAACATAAAATTGCTCGTCACACTCCAACATCAATCTGAGACAAAATGTGTATAAGAAACAGTGAATCTTTGCCTCCAGCTGAAAGAGTGGTGATGGCTCTGGATACATCAGGAATTAGGCACGTATTTAAAGAGAGAAACATTAAGTAATGGTGCAACTGAACAGGCAGATGCTTTGAATGACCTCTCACATTTGAAAATGCTACAATTACAATTGAAAGTCCGACTTTCCTACTCTGCATATGTTTACTTGAGGACAAATAAATGCCTGATTTTATACGATCAAAAATCATTAGAATTTTAAAAAATAGAATTTAATGGACTTTTCAAGTGCCTCAACCATGTCAATTTTCATATTCTACTCATAATCTAAGTACTTTTACTTGTTCTTGTCACACCAAGAATATGTTGTAGAAATTTGTCTATTTTCTTAATTTCACTTCAAACACCCACTTTTAGTGAGGCTAATCTATGTGACCTGAAAAGTCAAAGGATACATTCCTACAAAAACAGCCATAGGTAACCAAGCTATTACAGCTTAATGACTTCCCCTTATTAGCTGAGGCTTAGTAATCAACTGTAGGAAGATATTAAATGAAACATGCTCAGTAAACCACTGTGAGGGTACAGGAATTTCAAGTGAGTGTCTGTAGGGTGTAGATGCTTGCATGTTTCATAATTTTAATTATTAGCTTCATTCTGGAGGAATCTAAATTATCATTTACATGTAATAATATAACAGCTAGATCTTTTTCCTCACTGCAAGATCTGCTCACAACAAGAGGAAAGCTGGCTGTGGATCTCTGTCTCCCAAGCTTCCTCTGAAAGAAAAACCTAAAGATATACAACAGCAGAGTCTGGTCTCCTATGTTGCCACTAACTACAGTTCACAGAGGAACTGCAATTTTATCCATAGCTTACCTTGCTTCCTTAGCTATGTATCCCTTATGTGAGTGTTTAAAGACATCATCTTCCTGGAATAAAAATAGGTTGAATTTGTTGAAAAAGCTTTGGAAAATGAAAACAACATATAATCTTTCAGAAAAATTACTCTGAAAAAACCTATGAAGTAGTATGATAAACCAAAGGGTGGTGCATATTGCAGATAAAGGTGCATCAACAAAACTGAAGTGAATGATTATGAAGTATTGGGCAAAAATGGGATCAACTATTAGGCACAGTTTAACACAGAGACATTTTCAGACAAAATAATTTTGCAAGTGCTGTTGGAAGAGCAAGAGAAAATACTGTGCCTATTAAAAAGGATATTGCAAGTATTTTATTAACACCTATACCTTGCCTACTTGCCTGTATTGTTACAAAATAATACCAGTCATGTCAGACTAGGAGAATATTTCCTTTGAGAGCAAGGGAGCTAAACAATTTAATGCAAGAAAACACCTGAAGATGGCTGACAAAGCCATTTAAATAAAAACATACACACCACAAAAACCAAAAACAAACAACAAACAAACTAAAATGCCTCTTAAAAGTAAAATCATAACAGAACATGGCATGTAAATGTTTCCCAAACCATCACAGATATAAAAATAGTGTGTGAGAATTGTTATGAAATGTTTTAAAAATAAAGACATTATTGAGTGAATAAAAGTGGTGTGTCAACAAAAGGCATTAGAAGTGTTTTGTTTCACAGAAGTGGGGTGACAGAGACTGTAATGAAACAAAAAAGATTTAAGAGTACTTTGAGATCTTAGCAAAACTCTGGGGAAAAAAAAAAAAAAAGCACAAACCAAAGAAACAAACAAATAAATTGAGTGAGTTTAACAGCAGGATTAACTCTATGTCGGTTAAAATAACTGTGAACTCATAATTTGATGCTGTCATAAAAACATTCTTTTCACCTACCATATGGAGCAAGTTGATTGAAACTCCTTACTGCCTTGATCCAAGGTAAAAGGCAAATTAAACACATGTTTGGTTATGAATCTAAATCCTTTTCCTTTCATCCTTCTATGAATATCCTGGTGATAGGGAGAAATAAATCCATAATAATGCTAAAAATGCTGATAGAATAGAATCAACCAGGTTGGAAGAGACCTCCAAGATCATCCAGTCCAACCTAGCACCCAGCCCTAGCCAGTCAACTAGACCATGGCATAAGTGCCTCATCCAGTCTTCTCTTGATAAAACCATCTCTGACTGCCACAAAGAATTGAAGCCCAGAATTGTCATTGATATTCACCTCTGCAGCTGTTCTGATGTTACTAAAGTTTCCTACTTCTATGTACATTTCCCCATCTGAGTTCTATGAAAAGCATTACTATACCTTGAACTCCAAGGTGCAATATGTGTTACCTTTACCTCTACTCTGAAAATTCTTCATAGTAGTGGATATAATTGAGTATGAGAAGAATGCAAGTCATAGCACTTCTTCAGGTCTTGATGAGAATTATTTGGACTTGATCTCAGAGCTATTTTCCAAGACTCTATGATTTAAGGAACAAGGTTTTTTTTCCAGTTTTATCCAACACTAAAATTGGTTCAGCAAAGCATTTTTACTTCAAAACACAGGGAAAGTTTTATTCCTAAACCCAAGAAAATAGTCATATTTACTCAGCTGGGGAATATTTGTCCAGTTTCTGTGCAAAAAGGGGACAGTTAGTTGATTATGTACTCTGCTTCTGGATTTTGTAAGGCAGCCATTTAGCTCAGTTCTGCATGTTAACTGAATAAAATGCTTAAAGACACAGTAGCTTGATTTCCAAGAGTCAATATTTCACCTGGGACACAGAAATCGTCTACCAATTAATACCATTTCTACTGCCTCATTTTGGAAATGCTTTCTCCTAAGCACTAGGTAGTAACTACTTGTTAGAAACATAGGCTCAGGCTTTTTCTCCACACCTCCATCTGTGTAAGGGGTTGACAGACTCCTGATTTACACTCCATTCACTTCAAGATTGTTTTACTTTATTCTTATAGTCCCTCCATATTTCTCACGATTGCTACTTTTTATTGCATTGGTATATGCATCTGACACGAATGTTGTCTACAGGCAATTGTTCTACTTAAAGACTTTGCTATAGTATAGGAAAATTTAGGCTGTTCAAGGAAGAAATATGAGTGCCTCCTCAGAACCTGATTCAATCCACCGGTTTTAGTCATCTATTTCAGGAGCCTGTACAGCACTCTCTGGAACTGCTAGTCACTTTCTGCTGATTACAGAGTTCATATTATCCATGCAGCACAGGCTGGAGACCCAATTTCTACATTAATTCATTAATAAGCATCAAGTATGATGCTTCTGTCATAGCTGAGTATTTAGAGACATGCAAAAACCTGGCAAATTGCTTAAGCTAGAAATGTAACAGAAATATGTTCCAAGAACACTTTGTAACCAGGAAAGAAAAATAAAGTTCCTAGAATCACAGAATGCAATAGGTCTGAAAGAACCTTCAAAGATCATCTAGTTCAGTTTCTCTGCAGTGAACACAAGCATCCCCAACTTGATCAGCATGCTCAAAGCCTCATCAAGCCTGACTGAATATCTCCAGAGACAGGATCCTCATTATCTCCCTGGGCAAACTGTTTCAGTGTTGTAGCATTCTCATAGTAAAGATCTTTTTCCTAATGTCCAATCTAAATCCACCCTTCTCTAGTTTAAAACCATTGCCCCTTGTCCTAGTGCCACAGACCCTTGTAACAGTCCTTACTCAGCTTTCTTATAGGCTCCTCTCATGTATTTAACTTCCTTTGTTTTTAATTTCCTACGCCTGCTTGGTTGTCTGGTAGACAAACGCAGCAGAGATCCTCACTACTCAGAGCTCCTGATGTAAGTGTAGACTTGCATAATAGATCATGTTTTGGTGCTGAAAAAAACATTCTAAGATAACTCTAGACTTGAGGTCTGAATATGAGCATAACTGCAACTCTTCCAAGGTACCATGTCAGCCTTTCCAAATCACAGACCACAACTTTCAGACCAAACTGTTTGAGTCTGACTCAAAGTCAGCAGCTTTTCCAGTAGGAACGAATATCTTCCCTGACAATGCAGGCAGCTGTGTACTAGCTGAAGAAGAAAAGAGCTTTTCTTCCCCTGTAGATTAGTTAAAATTTTATATCTTTTTGTCATTTTTCAGGTTACGTACCATTAAAATCACTGGGACCTAAGCCAAAATCCATTGCTATTTTAAGTCAGTGGAATTTAAGAACTTCAAATTTAATGAAAAGATTTCACTTGTAGGCTTCTTCTACATAAATCAGATTAAAAACATCTTCAATTTCATCTTGCATGTTGCACAAATCCCTTTTACACTTCCTAATAAATTTACTACAAGATCTTTTATTTCACATAAGAAAATCCCTTCTTTACATGCCCGAACACAAGAGCAGCTAAACATTTTTGAAGCATAGGTTAAGAAAAAAAAAAAAAAAAAGCATGATTATGTATTTTACATTATTTCCTTTGAAATATTATCCTGCTCAGTAGCCATCATTCAAATTAATAGCAATTGAAAGTAAGAGAACTTCAATGAAAGAAGAATTTCAAGATGTAGCTCCAAGCACAAGAGGTTTTTAAGGCTGCACAATCTGCTCATCCCTCCCCTGCTTCTTTTTCGCACTGTTTGGTCCATTTCCCATGCACTGGAAAGAGGGACAGCAGTTACCACTGACTTCTCTTTGCCTCTCATGAATGCAGGAAGGAAGAAGTTTCATTTCTAAATTCTACCCTCTCTGCCCCCAAAATCTTGCCAGAGGGCATAGTCAAAACATATTAAATGAAAAAAATAACCACAATGGTCAACAAAAAGCAGAAAACTTGTATTTCCCTTACACCTCCTTCACTGTGATAGAAGAGATATTCAGGGTGGTGCGGAAGTGTTCAAAAGTAGACAGCATTTTAGTAGAGGCATATAAGAAATGCACTTAAAAAGAAATTCAGGCATTTTAAAATACTGCTTACACCACTAGACGGATCAGACTACACATTAAAGGCTTTGTAGATAACGCATGCCTTGTCTGAAGTTATTTAGGAATTAATGTACTTTGGATATAAGATTGGATTTTAGATTTATGGTCACGAAGTTTGTTGGAGCTTAGCCTTGCCTCCTCCTAAGAAATGAATTCTTGTTTAATCTTCAGGCTTACTGGCTCAAGGGTGGAAGTCACTTTGAAATATTTAGTGTGAAAAGAATTAAATCAGATTTCCAGAACCTAGGCTTGGGATCAGCACAGCCTCAATATTATAGTTCTATGCTTTGTGATTGTAAGCAAAAAAAACCCAAACAGGTCAGATCTCAATGACACTCTCTGGCAACACCTAAATTTATAACTAAAATTGTTAGGGGCTTTTTTCCTATCCCTGAGGCTATTTGGCAAGGTCTGGCCACAAGTACTTTGCTGGATACTGGTGTTTGAACAGGGTAACGCAACCAAGCCACTCCCTTAGAAGAGACCTGACCTGACTCTAGTTCATTGTGCACAAGGTTTTTTCTGCAGATTTTAGTCAATGCAGAACAAAAATTGCCAGAAATTACTTTATCAAATCAACAAAATGACTCAAGTCTATTGCCCATATCCAAGACATGTCACTGCTGAGCTTTGCTCTGGTTTACGTCAACAGTACAACCCTTTTGCTCAAAATCATACCTATAAATGGGATTGTTTTTATTCTTTTAACCAAGTTTTGAGTTTATATGGAAATTATCCCGGTATTACTTTGTTTCTAATCATAGGTAACAATCTTAATTTTGTGATGGTACACAATTTTCTGACTCTCTGTTTGTATTCCTCTTTCTCCAGACAGCTGTTTCTGGCTCTGCTGTAGCTAATACCTCTCTCTCGCTACCCTTTATTTAGTTGTGCCACCACTGGCACTTCCTACAAAAAATAAAACTATACACAAATGAAAAAAATGAGGTATTAAGACTAAAGCTTAATATAACATAACAAGGAACTCTTTTCTGGTTTGATTGGCAGTTGAATACTTGATCCTGCACTAGCCTAGAAGGTTGGAGTAGATGATCTTCAGAGGTCTATTCTACTCTACCATTCTGTGATTCTGTGACATTCCAGCTGCCCAGCTGCCATAAAGCAACCATCTTCTGCTGAGGGATTACTGTGGAAGGTGCCTTCGCACTAGCATCAAATCCTACTATTTTGAGGTGTTCAATCAGCTGAAAAGTGTAAATTCTCAATAATTTTGGTGAGGGAAGAATCTGCATGTTTACATCTGCATAAACAAAATATCTGCATGTTTATTCTGAAACCAATGGTTAAAGAACCCCACAAAAACATATGAACTTAAGCAACCAAACAAATTAGAAGTGCAACATTTTCATATATGAGGCATATGTTATCCCACCAAGAGAATAACAAAGAAAAATTAAGGTGCTGTGGAAGTTATATACCATCTGTACAATCCTATGCAATCTATATAGCAGCAGTGCAACTAGCAACTCATTAGATTTTCGTACAGTTGAGTGACTTCCATGAAGATTGGGCTCTAGTCTCTGCCTTGAGATTGTGGCAGGAGGTAAAAGGAAGGAAAAACTAAGAGAACTAAGAAGGATCTACAGATTCCTCATGAAAGACACGTTTGGAGATTTATCCATGAAACATAACCCTAAGACCTTGAGGGTGAATACAAGAAATTCTGGACATCTCAGAAGAAAATCACTATCTTGCAAAAAATATAGTAGATAGCTCACCAAAAGACTAAAAGATTTTAGAAATTCCATGAAATAAAGAGCAAAACTACTTCAAATCACTATGAGCAACTTCATCTAAAAAATCTGAAGGTGGCTAATGAAAATGGGCAATATTCAGTTGCTATTGCAAACAACAACAAAACAACAAAAAACCCAACTAAACCAAAATCAAAAAACAACTCCCCAAAACCCCACCCCTCCAAAAAAAAAAAAGTTTGTTTTGAATTGCAGAAGTATTTTGTAAAAATAAAATGTTATTTAATAAACCAAGTTCTACTTCTTTAAAATGTTTTCACTTGATATTTCACACAGTATCACAGTATTACCAAGGTTGGAAGAGACCTCACAGATCATCAAGTCCAAGCCGATACCACAGAGCTCAAGGCTAGACCATGGCACCAAGTGCCACGTCCAATCCTGCCTTGAACAGCTCCAGGGACAGCGACTCCACCACCNTTTAAGTCTAGAGGCCTGACTGTAGTATCAATTATGTACTGGCCAGTAGAGTTTCCTACACTTTCAGGTAAGTATTGAATTCCATGTATGAGAAAACAGCATTAAAAAAAAAGCTAAAGTGATTCCATCACTCCTCATTCTAAAGACACTGTCATTTCCAATTGCTCCTGCTAACAACTGAGAACTGATTGTAAGAATGTGATTCTAATTTCAATACTATAATTTGTGAATTCTAAAATCTCAGTAAAAAGAAAAAGATGAAAATAAAACTGAAGGTTTACAATGAAATATTTTTAAAAAAATGTTTGAGAATGACTTTTTTTTTATTTTTAGAAAATGTAATCTCTATTTTGTATTACATTAAAAATTGTTAGAAATATTTATTTATAACTAAGAAAAATATTTTCCCCGTTTGATAAATACTGTTTCAACATGAGTTAACATTCCTACTACACCTCCTTGAAAACAACATTAGAACTGTAAACAACACTGGAATTGCAGAATCGCTGTTGTTTAAATCAGTGGATATAGCTATGTTATCTATGGATAGCACTTGGCAACAGGTAAGCCTAATGGTAGGATTGAATCATCTACTTTAAGCACTTTATTTGTGCCTAACCTTCATGTAGAACAGAAAAGCATCCATTTGACCTAAGTACCTGAAGCCCCGTTAGGGTCTTCCAAGGGAGTTAACTACCTCAAGACCTGAGAGGGACAATTTCTCTGACTAAACATAACCACTGATGTTATGAAAAATCCCTCCTCACCTGAGAACTGCCAAAGGCACCTACCTCTTTTCCTCAGGATACAGTACCTCCAGAACAGTATTTTTACCAGGGCACTTTACTAGACCCCTAAAATTTAGGGAAGGCTTTGATGAATTTGCTCCATATTCCTCGCACCTATACAGGACATTCTTCTTTCTTGATTTTTTGATTGTTTTACTTTCTTGAAAAAATAAATTTGCCCAATTCTGCCTCAACTCTGTACTTGAGAACTGAGAAGCCTGAAACATTTGGTATTACTTACAGGGAATATGCCCCATCATTAAAATATCATCCTTTTATAGAATTTTTCAAAATCAGGCAGCGTTATCTGTGCATACAAGAAGACGATTTCAGAAGGAAGGTTAGGAATATGTCAAAAGCAGAACCATATTATTTCCTCAGGAAGGACAAAACCACTTCACTTGTGTGTAAGTCAGGGTTACAGCTGTAAGGGGAAAAAAGTTAAAAAGGTAGATGGCCCAGAAAAACCTGTATGTTTTGTTATGTTCCCCTGCACTGAGAGCATCCATACAGAGCATCACATCAAAGGATAGTGTCAGGGCAATTTATGGATGAATAAATGAATGATTCATGGAAGCTTTATTAATAGATAAGAAAACCCTATGGCAAGTTTTCTAAAATTGAGTGTCGAGAGTTAGGCTTCTTAGTGCAGTCTAAAGCTCTTCAGTTGATCTACCACGATATTGAAATACAATCTGAATATTACCTTGTGCATACACTGAGGCTACTTAATATGCTTAGAGTCAAGTGTATGCTTAAGTCTTTTCCTTGATCTGAAATAGAGTACTTAGGGTTTTGCCAGAGCTAAATTCTGAGCTAAACATATAGTGGCGAGATAAAAGTTCAATTCCTAAAGTAGCTATCTTCAATAATTAGTTCTTTTCTACAGCCAAAACTGTAGAAATTTTCTGTGTGCCCAGCACTTTTCAAAACAGATACAGAAGTCACATTTGGGACACACATTTGAAATGTTATTCCACATTTCTGTCTAACAAGGAAGAGCAGGTATGACCACGAGAGCAGAAATCAGAGTGACACCACAAATATTAAATGAAAATTCACTTAGAATTTTAGATTAATGCCAAAGATGACAAACTGATTCAGTCTGACTTAGTATTTGAAAGCTCATGAATTCAAAATGTTTAACAGATTGTGAAAATTCAATGTTACAGATAATACAACTTTCGACCTCTTGTAAAATCACGAAGCTGCAATATTGTGCATGTAATGATTACTTTCTCTACGAAAATCATTTTCCATAGTCACAACATATAAACTGGAATCAGTTACTGTACATATACTTTCTTGCAATGCTCTGACTGTCTATGAATACTGGATCCACAGATGCCACTTTTGCTGCTATAAAGGAGTGAATACAGTGCAAAACTGCCGTCAAATCCTGAAATTCAAGTTCCTAAAAGAGGAAGTAAGAGGGGAAAAAAAGAGAGAGAAAATGTGAAATCATATTTAGGTTTATAAACATTTTACATAAATACAGAATGGACTAGTCAGCAAATGACAGTGAAAATCTAATCTTTAACTGTAATGATGAAGTTAAAAGTGTTAAAAGATGTCTATCTGTATGTCCTTCACTGGCAGTGCTGCATGGAAATTTAATTTTCACTCTATGTTAATTTAGTGCTTACTTTTCATTTAGCTTGGACAATGAAAGAGTTCAACTTGCAAGAACATTCAAATACCACAATGTATTTTAAAGTGCTCAAGAAGTTAAACATGCTTATTGATGATGTGGTGTCAAGTCATAGCTGAGGAGAGTGAAGAGTGGAAGTATGGATGGGTATGAAATTCATATGACTAAATTCACAAATAAAGGCAGAGTCAATCCTAACGAGTTCTCAGATTCCCTTGACATAACATACTTCATCTTCTGCGTACAAGTTAGATTTCTTTTTCCCAGTCTCCCCAGACAGAAACATAGCAATATTTTGACAATGACAACAAATATAATATGAGAAACATATTCAGTTTACATGATACTGCTATCAGTTAAGTCTGCATCTGGTAAATATTGTAGAGATGCTTGGGTCAGTTTTTGGGTTGGGGAGAAGACATTTATTTCAACAACACATCGGCTAAATGATAGTCTTGAGGCACATGCTTGCCTTGAAAGAAAAAGCAAAGCACTGTGCTTCTGCTTTTCCTATAACAGCATTTTACAGTATCATCTCAAGAAAAATCTCTGCCTCAAATATTCTACTTGAAACAGAGTATTTGGATTTCAGGTAAATTCCCCTGCCAAAGGCAACAAGGCCAGTACAGTAGGAGGTGCCCTGTGGCAGAGCAGGTAACAACACAACTGATGGAGGAGTCACACTTGAGAAGAAAAAATGAGTGAGAAGCAAGGAGCAGCAAAGGAATGGAGAAAAAAAGAGTGATGAAAAACCAAACCAAAACCATGGAAACATTCTACTCTGACAATATTTGAAGGCTCCACTTCACTATAAGGAGATTCCACAGATTTTTTTTTTTTTTTTTAATGTGTAGTTGCTGTACAACCTCAGAAATCCATAGGTTGTTATCTCCAGGATTTTATTTCTCACTAAGCAAATTTATTAATTCTCATAAAATTGTAATTTTCTGTTACCATCTACTCAGCATAAGGTGACAAAAAGCAGTATTACTATAGAATGAAATAATAGAATGATATTCAACAAGGTCCCAAGATATACTCTTCCTATGGTGTAACAGATCTTACAAATACCTTTATACTGCATGAAACATCCACAAAAACTACAAAGACCTGCTCAGACTTGATAGACTTGCAACAGTAAGCTGTCCTCCTTATAGTGTTTGCTCAGTGCACAAAGAAGCCTAAGAGAACAATGCCTTCAGTCCTTACATCTTGCAAAGAATATGTAAGCAGACATTTTCTGATTAGTATAATAATGTGTCTTGGGTCAGCCATCATAAGACAAACAAAGATTAACTTCTTCCAGAAGCTGGAAACACAAGAATTTCTCAATTAAACAGACTTGAGAATGTGTTAACATAAATGGAATTACCCTTCTCTCCCTTCAAAAAAATTCTTCTCTGAAATTTCAGAGTGGTTTTCCTACAGCTTTCTAAGAAAAAAATATCTGAATTCAGAAACATTGCACAGCCAGTTTTAATGCCAACAGTTAAAGTAATAAGCAATTCAAACCAGATTATTATACCTTGACACACATACAATACGCAGGCACTTCCAGAATTACAAAAGCAAATACAAAGTACTCCTAATCAGAAAAGATTGGGGCATAAACCAATATAATCAACAAGCAGAATGTGCTATTTGCTATTATTCATAACTAGTTAAACATGGAGAAAATCTGCTAACAATGAGGGAACATGCAAAAGTCTCTCATAGTTCTGCTTTTGCACACCTGATACCGAACAAACTAAAAGATAATTGCCCTAAAAGAAGAAAGACCACTTGAGAACTTGCATCAAACTAAGCATTTAGGTAACTGCTAATAACTGGCATTTGTTTGCTGAAGTAATCATTTGAGCCTCTGCTGTGGAGGGCCTGCAGGCCCGAAAATAGGCTTATTTTTGGCCTTGCCCTGCCTGGACATGATTTTCTGCTCAAACCAGAGGTAAACACATTAAACGGACAAAAGGGGTACAATAGGCCTGGTGCCGTAAAGTCTGGCCTGACAAGGCCTAGTTTGTGTAAGGTGGTTGTAAACATGTTGTGCAAGCCCACGCGCCTAGCGTGTGGCCCACTTATGCTCTTCCCATATCTGGGGGTACTAGGCTTGTGATCTTGCCTATTATGGTATTGTTTGGCTGACTGCCATAACCTGATTGGTCATTCTAGTGTCCAAAGGGCCATTAAGCTCAGCCCACAGTTGATAAACAGAGGCACACAGGTAAACAACGTGCTTCTGCTCTCTCACTTCACCAGCGTTCTAACTGCCCTGCAGCTCACTTGCTCACGCTCAAGCCCCATGCTCAGGACCCCCCTGCTCACGATCACCCACATTCAGGCACACTTCGCTCATTATTAGGCTTTGTACTCACCAGCCTCTTGCTTATGCCTACTTGCTTATGCTGTTACTACGGAGACAGATTCTCCCATAGTCTCCCAGCCAGCTGTGCACTCCTTGCACACTACTGCAGTGAGTCATCAGGACTAGATCCTGTATTGCCTGCCTTTACCTACGGAGCTCAGACCCCGTGTGGCATCCGTGCACCCTATTGTATGCCCGCTGCCTTATCATTGCCTGGTAAGCGCTATTGCCGCTGAGTTACCAGGAAGCAGACTCCACTTGTCTGCACACAATCAGCCTCAGTAGTCAGCATAAAACCGTGCTCAGACTGCACAACATCCTTCTCCTGCACCTGAGGTCCTGCCAACAGTCCCTGGACAGACCATCCACGAGAAGCCAGGAGACAAGGGCAGAGATTGCATCCTTCATCAGGAGAACAAGGTCAGAGACTGTTCATCTCCCCAGAAACCATGAAGACTCTCCTTTCCCCTGAAGCTGGGAGGATTCCAGCCTCAAAGTCCACGGGCAAAGCTCCCCTGAAGCTTGGACACTGGTAATAAGCTGTGACATAGCCCTGGAGGGTGATTGATGATTATTGATCATTAATCAGAATTGTAAGTAAATGCTTTAATGCCTCTGTAATTCCTATTGCCTCCTGCCATAGAGTAGAAAGAGTTTAATCCCACTCGCTGGGCAAATAGTATATAGACCCAAAAGCGGCATTAAGCCATGGGAAAAATCCTCTCTCTGCTTATAGTTTGAATGTTTGCTAGTTATTAATAAGTTATAGTGTGGTAGTAATCCTAGAATGTCTCCATGACCATGTAAAATTATTTTAATATTAATATACAGTGGTTGGGGGTGGTGAGAGTTCAGAATATTGAAGTTAATAAATACATATTTTTATAAATATTAATCTCACACCAATTAATTTCTGCCCTCCGCCACAAATTGGTGTAGGCAGCAGAATCCCCCTCTGCGACAGCCTCATACTCAAAGTTAGATCTTGTTGTGAAAGAAAAATGAAGGGTGATTGTTGGTTGAAGTCCTTCGATGAATTTACACCCCTGTAATCTTTACTCTGATATTTTTGAGAATAAACCCCCTGCTTTTTCAATTCTCACTGACAGCTTTGGAGCAAATAGGAGATTAAGTTTCTTAAATATATTATATTGAGAGTAGTTGTCTACTCTAAATACTATCGTGAAATTTATATAAACACTTACAGGAAAAAAAAGTGCCATTAATTAACTCACATTGTCTAAGTGTTATAAAATTAAAATAAGGTACACTCTTATGATTATTAATAAAATACAAATCACTATGAAACTGAAGTCTCAGTATATCAGTTCTCAGCTCAAGTAAATGGTCTATCATGCAACAAAACAACTTTGGTTGGAAAATACTTTTAAGATCATTGAGCCTAACCATTACATAACTATCAAATCTGGTGCTAAACCACATCCCTTTGGTCCTAAATTACCATCTTTAAAACCAATACATCCTAAAATATAAAACCATTCACATTAATCTTAGATTTGCTCCAGAATCAACTGAAATTATTCAACAATTCCAGATCAAGTTCTGACACTCAAAATTGACCAAATGGGGCCAAATTAACTGATAGGAGAGACCCCTTCACAAAGCCTTCCATTTCTCCACATTTGTTTTACAGACTTCTAACTTACACAGCATTCTCCTTATCTGTGAATGATGCTTGTTTCTTTAATTAAGATTGTAATTTTTTTTGGGTGTATTTAGAAGAATCTGTACATGTGTAATATTTTCTTAACCAAAAATACTACATGTATGATAATAAATGGATTAGGTCCAATAAAAGCACCAAAAGGAAGACAGCAAGAAGAGAACAGAAAGGACTGGATTAAAGTAATGGAAGAAGACGACTGCAAAGCTGCCTGCTGGTACTGAGAATATAAAAAATGTGCACCCTGCACTGACCTCAATCACCATATGTGCACAGCCAAGTAAGAAAAATATATGTCCTTTTTTCAGCTGGCCACCTACATGAGTTGCATTTATTACCTAACATAAAGAGCTTGACAGTCTGTTGCACCATTACCACACACACACTTAATTTTATTGCTTCCCAGAGCTGCTGAATCACTACATAAACAAGACATGAGCCTGTATCACATAAAAAATCAGATAATGGAGACACTGAGAAACGGTATTATTGTGCCCTGTGTATTTCACGGTTTCTTTAAAAGCATGGGTAAGCTTCAGAGTTTATTTGTCATTGATAAAAGTGCAACTATTACGACTGTATTCTTCAGCATATTGTTTACATCAGATCGAAATGATAACCATACATTTTGTTAAAAAAAAACAAAACCAAACAAGAAAAGGTATCTAGGTGTTTGCTCCAGTCCACATGAAGTCAAAATGGGAAAGGAAATCCTAAATTCAGTTCCATTCTCAGCAAGAATATCAGGGCTTGGCTGCCATGTGATGGATGAGAAGAACAAATGTATTAGTATCGTACAGCTTAAGACTGTTATGAATGTGCAATTATCTGGTGGGGTATGAAATCTTCAGCTTAAAACTCATATTTGACCTCCTCTTTGTGACTGTAATTTGCACAAAGAGCAGAAAGAGGAGCTAAAATGGTGCTCTTACCCTGCAAGCATAAGAACTAGATCATGATGCCAACAACATTCAGTGCCAGAGAAATTGCAACTCTATCAGTTGTACTCAAGCCTTCTAGCAGTGTTCCGCAGGAATCTGGAAGAGTCAAATGGTTTTCAGCTTTCAGCTTGGATGATTCCAAATGCCACTATCTATTGCTAAATCTGAATTACTTTTAAATGTTGCACTGGCAGATGCAAACTTTGCTAATGCACATGAAGCTCACTGAGAAGTTGTTCTCAAGTCACTTGTCTAAGAGCAGCCAAGCAAACTCATTCATTCCAGTAAATATTAGAGTTGATTGCCAACAGCAATTGGGCTGTCCAATACTGTCACACAGGTAAAGCCTTAACTCTACCATCATCTTGCAAACGTTTCCCAAGATCTAAAAATGTTCAGTAATAAACTGCCAAACTCCAGAAGTAAAGGATCCATATTAATAGAAATAAAGAAGAGTTCAAGTGCTAGATTTTGACTTACTGATGCTAGAGGTTAATGTTGCTATACAGAAAGACCTTTGATTGCACTCCCTTAATTTGCCATGTGCCAACAGTACTAATATGGAATAAACATCCTTTTGGATGAATGCAATAAATCTAAAGAAAAAATATGGTTGCTGACCTGCCCTTGATCTCTCTCCTGTTTTAAAGAGAATAGCATTTGATCTCTCTCCTGTTTTAAAGAGAATAGCATTTGCTACAAATACACTGCAGTCTTATTGTAAAACCAGATCATACTGCACCATTGTATTGTTTTTTAAAGAAAACTTGAAAATTCAGAGTTCATGTCATGTAGTTAAGAATACCTACTAATATCTAGATTACTTGTAACCCGTATTCAGATACATAAGTTATACACAACTTTGCCAAATTCAAAGTATTTTAACTGATATTTACCACACCGTTTTCTGCAACAGGTTACTTTTCAAGATCATGAGCTAGCAATGTGCACTTGCAGCCCCAAAAGCCAATCATACCCTAGGCTGCATTAAAAGAAGTGTGGTCATCAGGTCGAGGGAAGATTTTTCTCCTCTGCTCTCATGAGAACCCACACAGCTCTGGAATTCCCAAAACAAGAAAGACATGGAGCTGTTAAAGCAGGTGGACAGGAGGACCATGAAGATGATCAGAAGACTGGAGTACCTTTCCTGTAAAGACAGGCTGAGAGACCTGGGGTTGTTCAGCCTTGAGAAGGCCCTGGGGAGACCTTAGAGCAGCCTTCCAGTATTGAAGTGGGCTACAGGAGAGTCATAGAGGGTCTTTTTTACAAAGGCACGCAGTGACAAAAAGAGGAGTAATCGCTTCAAACTCGAAGAAGTTAAATTTAGATTAAACATTAGGAAATTCTTCCTTGTGAGAGTAGTGAGGCACAGGAACATGTTGCCCAGAGAAAGCTGTGGAGGCTCCAATCCTGAAGTGTTCAAAGGAGGGTTGGATGTGGCTTGGAGAATCTGGTATAGTAGGAGTTGTCCCTGCCCATGGCAAGGGGGGGTTGGAACTAGATCGCCTTTAAGGTCTCTTCTAGTCCAAGCCATTCCTGATTCTGTAGTAGTGGCTAGATGTCTCCACAGCTTAATACCTGTGCAAAGCACGGAGTGCTCTTAATTCATGGTAGAACCAACAGGTTTCAGGGATTGCTTGGCCTCATGCAAGAGTATTCCCTTTTCTGAGCTATTAAATATTACACATTATGTTATTGGTAAACTTTAAGCACATATTTGCTTAAAATCTTATGTCTATTATAGAGCAGCTTAAAATTGCATTTGGCATTTAAATAGTTTTATTTTTCCTCCACTCCTTTTTAAAGTATGTTTTATATATTATATACATTGTAGATTAACTAAACAACTTCACAGAAGTAACTTTTCTGAAACAGTAAAGCACCATCATAACACAACTCAGCAACAAGCTTGTATAAATAACTAGTCTATTGATACTGCATCAACTTCTGCTTATTATGGAGTTTCTAGAGAATAGTAATCAAAAAGTCCTGTGATGTGCAGTTCCCTGTATGTATGTACAATAGTCAATGACATTTTGGATGCTTTGATAGTAATTTTGTGTAATTTTATAGCAAAGTGAGAATAAGACATTGTTTACCTTTGTCTCAATTTGTTTGGTGCCCAGATTCTGAAAAAGCAATTTTACTCTTGTTTTCCCATCATCTGAAGAGCCTTTGAGCTGAGAGAATTTGAACCTCCACAGGACGTTCTAAAGAGAGAAAAAAATGATTGACTGTTACATGCTCTTATCTAGACTTACAGATTAATGATCAATATTTACATATTAAGACAAAACATTAGGGCAGTAAACATAGAGCATGATAACATGCTGGTTGTGGAGTAAATAAAATTAGTAACTCTGTCATATATGAAAGCAAAAGATAGAGCATCAATGTTCACTGATTATTTTTAAATTCTCTGTACATGTTTCAGTTTCCTATGCACGATCAAAACCCATGGCAAAAACTTAACTCTAGAAAGTTCCATGAGGATATTTGTATCAGTTTCACTATGAAGACAATTCCATAGCATATCCTGATCTTTCATACTTCAGCTGGTTCATCTGCATAACATAGGTAATAACATTTTAACCAGTTGTTGCAAAGCTGAATTCAGTGATGTATGTAATGTGCTTCAATACTCTCAGGTAAAATAAGCTATAGAAATGCAAAAATATTACTATTGAATATAGTCTCCCAAACCACAAAAATGTGCTCTACATTATGCAGTTGCTTGTAAAATATATAAGAATTTTAGGCTTCTTGGTCTCCTACAGGTTTATGCACACCATCTTAGTACTGTTGGCAAATCCAAGACTGTCAGGTATGCATTAATAGTTACGGAGATAAATTTTAAAAAGCAATATTGGGAAATTATTTTTTAAACCAAAGTAAATGTCTATATTTATTAGAATGTTGGGGTTTTTTTATTGATTCCTTGAAAATAGAAATTGAAAAGAGCCAAACCATCACAAGGTAACAACTTGCATCCAGAATTCCTGCTGTTTCCTGAATGTTTATAATCTTGATGAAAATTCTCTGCATGTGTAGAAATGTGATTCAGTAACCAGACACTGCTGAGGAAACATAGGAAGTGGAACATAGGAAGTTCTATATAAACATGAGGAGGAACTTCTTAATTTTGAGGGTGACAAAGAACCCTCAAAATTAAGAAGTGGCCTCAAGATGCTGCCACATCTCTGGGAACAGGTTGCCCAGAGAGGTGGCAGTCTCCATCTCTGGAGGCATTCAAACCTGCCTGGACACCATCCTGTGCAACCTGCTCTAGGTGAACTTGCTCTAGCAGGGTGGTTGGACTTGATGATCTTAGAAGTACCTTCCAACCCCTACCATTCTGTGATTCTCTAATTCACATGCTTTAAAGGCTACTTCAAAGGCATATGCAAAAAAGGTTTGATATGTTCCTTTTCGAACATACATCATGGCAAAATACTTTTCTCATGCAGACTAATGCTATCAGTGGCCTTCAGAACCCTACACATAGTATGAAAAGGAATATCCTATAAATACAAAAGGGTTTACAGAAGACACAAAAAGCCTGATTTCACCTCCTGATTCTTTGCAGACATAGATGTCACTGGGCACATACAGCAGATGAAGAAAAACCCAGGTATGTCACAGCACGGTGCTTAAACTTTGAATTTATGAATAGATTTTAACTGGCTCCAGAGGCCCTAGTTAGACCACTATTCAAAGATTATATGATCTTGGATCTAAATAGGATAGTTGACTGTTTGCTAAGTAACAGACATTGCTGGAGTCATCATCTCTCTTTGAAGTTGAAACCGAATGAGAAAGAAGTACATGGCTCTGGAAGGTGGAAGAAAACACACACTTTGGATCCCTTTATCTTAGATGAACAGCTGAAGGCACAGGACAGGGAAAATGAAGCAACCAAGGCGACATAGAGAACCACTATGATTAGATATAAAGCATCTAGAGACCACAAAACTATCTCTGTGATGGGCTCAAAATGGTAATAACTGAATGAATTAAGTCCATTATGACTCTGTAACAGAACATGTAGGAAATTAAGTAATTATTTCAAAATAGTTTAGGATTCCCAAAATCTTCTATAAAAGTTTTCTAAAAGACAATCTTCTTGTGTTGGGTCTCTATGGCAAGGTTTTTTGGGGGGTACAGAAGTGGCTTCCATGAGAAGGCAGTAGAAGCTTTTCTTATGCCAAATAAAGCAAATACTGTTGACTTCATGACGGACCTACCACTGCCCAAAGCTGAACCCATCAATGATGGTGGTAGCACCTCTGGGATAACAGATTTAAGAAGGAGAAAAAAGCCTGCAGCACAACAGCAGCCAGAAAAAAGGAGTGCAAATATGCAAGAGAAACATCTCTGCAGACACTAAGGTCAGCAAAGGAGGGTACAAGATGCTTCATTCACTGGAAGAGAGATCCCCCTGCAGCTTGTGGTGAAGAGTATGCTGAGGCAGGCTGTCCGTCTGCAGCACGTGGAAGTTAACAGTGGAGCAGATATGCACCCTGAAATCTGGGCAGGACCCTGTGCTGAGTAGGTGGATGCCTGAAACAGGCTCTGAACCTGTGGAAAGCCCATGCTGGAGCAGTCTCCTGGTAGGATCTGTGTCCCTGTTGAGAGGAGTCCACTATGGAACAGGTTTGCTGGCAGGACTCTGTGGAGCAGTTTGTTCCTGAAGACTACATCCCATGGAAAAGATTCACACTGGAGTAGTTTGTGAACAGTACCCCATGGGAAGGAGAAATTAGTGGAGGACCCTATCCTGTATGAGACATCCCATGCTGGAGGAGGGGAAAGGTGTGGGCAGTCTTTCCCCTGAGGAGGAAGTAGTGGCAAGAACAAAGTGTGATGGATAAACTGATCACAATACCCACTCCCTGTTCCCCTGTGCCACATGGGAAAAGGAGACAATCTGCAGTGAAATTGAACCTAGGAAGAATTAAGAGGTGGAGGACTCTGATTTTATTGGTGATAACTTAAACCAATTTCCTTAAGGCGAGTCTGGTTTGCCCATGATTGTAAATAATGAGAAATTTCCCTGTTCTTACCTCAACTCACAAGCCTTTTGTATTTTCTCTCCTCTTTCCAGTTAAGGAGGGGAGTGATAGAGCAGTTTCGGTGGGTGCCTGGCATCCATCCAGGGTCAACCCACCACAAAAGTTCTTGTCCTTTTTATTTTGTCATTTGTAACAAGGAAGCCCTTTTAATATTATTTTCGAGATCGTATGAAAGAGCAGCTTTTAATGAGTACATGCATGGGCTGCTACCCCACCGTCTCAGAGTCATAGACGGGGGACTTGTCTTCATTTTAATAAGGCTGTGTGACTACCTGCTGTGCATTAGAGGATTCTTTACATCAATAGATGACTATAATTAGTTACTAATAGTGTAATTAGACACTGTGTTGGTCTCTTCTCCCTAGTAGCAAGTGATAGCACAAAAGAAAACAGCCTCAAGATGCAACAGGGCAGCTTTAGGCTGCATATTAGAAGAAAATTCTTGACTGAAGGAGTTCTCTAAAATGGAGGAACCCCAGAAAGGTAGTTAAATCCTCATCCCTGGAGGCATTTACAAGACGAAGGGGTGTGGTGCAAAGGGACATAGTTTAGCAGCAGACTTGGTCAAGTTAGGTAATGATGGGACTTGATAATCTTCAAGGCTTTTTCCAATCAAAACAATTCTATGATAATTTGAAATTTATTATCTTCAGAAAAAAAAATTGCCATCAAAATTTCTGCATCCCTAATGAACTATTAATTGCTTGATCTCTTCAACCATCCTACAGTGTTGCTAGGAAGTATTCTGAAAAAGCTATGAGTGTGGAGCAACACAGTCAGTTCCAGCTAACAAGTATGCAAAGGAAGGTTAACTGCAGAAGCCATCCATTACTCCCTCACTCAGGCTTGAGGATGCAGAGGACATCTTCAGCTCTCACACAGATGAGCAAAAAATGTACTTGAGAAATTTTTACAGTTTAACAACAGAATAAATCTTCCTGATGGCATTTCTCCTTAGGCAAGCAACAACTGTCCTTGTCATCAGTACTGAAGGTAGGTACTTTAGCTCAAAGTCCTATCAGTAGAGAACTGTATAATTTTAAAGGTGTGAGTACACTCATTTAGTCTTTTCTGTAGGCTGTTTTCTATAGTCTAAGCCAATGAGATTTTTTTTCATTGTAGATTTGTGGCCACCTGCAAAATATGTACAATTGTGAAAACAGCCCAATTTCAGAATGCAGTACCACATGAGGCAGAGAAAGGTATCCACACGTAGTTCCCTAAGTATTGTGCTACCTCATATACAGCACACTTGATGAAATTAAACCAAAAATTTCAAACAGCAATGAATTCTCTGCACAAAAATGTCAGTAAATTTTTGCATTCTAGGTATAGCACCCCAAAACAGCAACACACAAAACTTATGTCAATATTGCGAAGTGCAGTATGTTTCCTCTTAACTCCGAATGACTGACTGAAATGTCTTTATTATATATTTTTAGAAGCTCCTTTCAATTTAGAGTTGAAGATCACAGAATCATAAAGCTCTGAAAAGACCTCTAATACCCTCAAGCCCAAGTTTCAAGTCAACACCACCATGCCCCCTAAAGCATGTCCTGAAATGCCCTGTCTACATGCTTTTTTTAACACCTCCAGAGATCGTGACTCCACCACCAACCTGGGCAGTCTGTTCCAATGCCACATATTTCAGAGGAGAGTGCTAATGTAACAGCACTATTAATTCAGAAACTTTTTTTTTTATGTGTGCTTACTTTTATTGTCAAATAAATATATAAATCCATTTAGAATGATTTAAAGTATTACTAAATTACATATAAATTAGGAAAAATATAGAAAAGGCTTGGGAGTTGCCATGTGTCACAAAACATTCCCTGTAGGTACTTTACACGTAATCATTGTTTTGCAAGATAACTGAAATAATCTTATACATTATGATTTTGAAATGCATTTGCCCTTATTCTGTTTATTTTAGACATGGCCTACATTTCTTCTGATGGAAAAAATAGTTAATCCTATTTGATATCTGTAGCTTCAAAACAAATAGAATCAGGTGACACTTTTTTTTTTCATGGCTGGTAATATTTTAAAGATCTTGAAGCTTTTTCATTGTAAGAAACCAAGTTCTCTGCTAAATATAACCATCCTTTGTTTTTAATACTTGAAAGGAAATTACCTTTTTTATATCTTTCTTTAAAGTGCATCTTTACATACCGAGATAAAACTATAATTGTCTCTTTCAAGTCTCAAAGAGGCCACACTTCAGTTTGTGGTATATAAATAAAATGCACAGTACATTTGAATAAGAAATACTCAACACCAACATGAAAATTTGCAAAATAAAAAGTATTTGCAAAATAAAACTTTTCTTTTGTTTTTCCTCTTACCTTTGTTTTACTGTCAAAACAGGTAAACCCCAGAGCGAAGTCTATCGTGAAACACAGACTATCCCCTTGCCAGCTGCACATGTATGTTTTAGACTGGAAAACAAAAGGTATGAATTTTGAGAGAACAATCATTACTGGCAGCTATCATATAAAAGTAACATTTTGCTCAGTGTTTTGTGTGGTAAGACACTCAGCTGGCAACACTGCTTTATGTTATTACATTTTAAAACTGTCATGAAATTCTGACTTCATATTGCATGTCTCAGCTAAACATTTGCTAGAGATCATCTGTATTTTGAGTTGGTCTTCTACAAAATAAATACCATATTCTTGGAACCCATCCCTTAGAAAATGAAATACAAATCAAACAAAGCC
This sequence comes from Tricholaema leucomelas, assembly GCA_013400475.1. NCBI lineage: Eukaryota > Metazoa > Chordata > Aves > Piciformes > Lybiidae > Tricholaema lacrymosa > Tricholaema leucomelas. The sequence continues at coordinate 82,023 of WAAF01007956.1, forward strand.
AAATCTGAATATTTCAAACATCCAAGTGGGTTTTGAATGCCTTCAGAGAATGAGACTCCACAACCTCTCTGGGCAGGCTGTTCCAGGGTTCTGCCACCCTCAATGGGAAGAATTTTTGCCTTATGTTTACGTGGAACCTCCTGCGTTCCAGTTAGTGTCTGCTACCTTTGGTCCTGTCACTGAATACCTCTGAGAAGTTTGGCTTCATCCTCCTGACACTTGCCCTAATGAAATCCTCCCTTGGCCTCCTCTAGACTAAACAGCCCCAGCTGAGTCTGTCCTCATAAGGCTCCAGTTCCGTCATCATCTCTCAACTACTCTCTGAAGTAGTTGCTTGTCTCTTTGTACTATACACCAACTCTTTGGTCACCTCTCAGGTTAGAAAGAAAACAGTTTCATTAACAAACCACAGAAATGATGTTTAAACTTCTGAATATCCAAATATCCAATATCAAAATATCCAAAGCAACAGTAAAAAGTTGCTTTCATTCTCCTTTATATGTTTTTAAGACTAGGTAAATTTGGTATATGATGGATTCTGAAGGCACCTGGAGAAGCTTCTGCTGATGATATAATACTAAACAGCTTGACATTCACCATTCACAGTTAATGGCAAAAAGCTTGTGGCCTTTGGCATGAGTAGAGCTTGGACCCTGTCTCCAGCTTTTCCTCACCTCACCAGCAATTGTACACACATGGTACCCTCATGACATAGGAAATCTTTGATTTGGTGGTTTGGTTTTTTTTGTGTTCCAAGAGAGCATTGCTTTGCTTTCATTGATGTTTCATAAGCTGCGATGTTGCCTCACACTTAAGACATGTGATTTTACAAAATTTCTGTATCTGCATAGTTTCTTTAAGTTCACCCCCAAAATAGTTTTAACACAAGAAGGGCCTACAGGAGACTCAAAGCTTTAATTTAATAAACTTGCTTAAGTTGAAAATTGTCCTTTTAATGTAATATTTTTAGCACAATCTAAAACTTCTACATTTAGTAATTGTAAAGGTTTCCTCATTCCACTGTTACAAAAATATTTACCATTATAATAAAATAAGCAACATACTAAACCAAACAAAGTTTATATAAGACAATTCTATATTCAAATGAATTGTACTAGAATATGCATTTCTGAATTACTAATATGACATTATTAAAAGGATTTTGAAAAGGCTGGGAATTATTTGTACAGATAATAAATCAATTCAACAATGACACTGATGTATAGTATTTATGAAAAAAATTATTTTGCTCATTGGTGTTCAAAGGTTGTGGCATTTAAAAATATTTCAGTGACTGATATTAAATTGGAACACTCAAATATCCCTTCATTTTATTCAGTAATTGTAAGATGGCACTAAGCACCAGCCATAAATTATTCTTCATTATTTTCCAATTAAAATGGTTATATACTAACTGGGCTTTGACTCAGCAAAGCAATTTATGAAACACATTAAATTAGATTCCTCCAATGGGTAAGCATCTAATTGCTCAGCCACAAGTGATGAATACTAAAATGAATGATGAACAAATAATTAGCCTGGAGTATTTTACAAATAGCCAATATTTGCAAAGAATGGAAATAATCTGAAAATGACTTGCAGAGAAATACTAGAGACAAACAAAATATGTTTATACAGAAGTTTAGCATAAGGGATCTAGGCTTAGCTATCTCCTAGAGAATCTTTCAGAATGTAAAACAGTACTGCATATCAGCCAGCTTGAGAACTCTTAGTTTAAGCAACATAGAATCATAGAATCATAGAATGGTTTAGGTTGGAAGGGACCTCAAGGATCATCCAGCTCCAACCCCCTGCCTCAGGCAGGGACACCTCCCACTAGAGCAGCTCGCACAAGGCCTCATCCAGCCTGACCTTAAACACCTCCAGGGAGGAAGCATCCACAACCTCCCTGGGCAACCCGTTCCAGTGCCTTACCACCCTCACTGTAAAGAACTTCCTCCTAACATCCAGTCTAAATCTCCCCTCTTCCAGCTTAAACCCATTCCCCCTCGTCCTAACATTACTAGACCGTGTAAATAGTCCCTCCCCAGCTTTCCTGTAGGCTCCCTTCAAATACTGGAAGGCCACTATAAGGTCTCCTCGAAGCCTTCTCCTCTCCAGGCTGAAGAGCCCCAACTCTCTCAGCCTGTCCTCATAGCAGAGGTGCTCCAGCCCTCTGATCATCTTCGTGGCTCTCCTCTATACTGTGTCTAGCTCTAATATAAGCTTATTGCAAAAGATTCAGGGATTGTAAGCAGAGATAGATGAGAACATAAAAGATCATAAACCGTAAGACGTGCATTACTATATTTTCCACTCATACAGCTACACCCTAATAGCCACATTAATTTAAACAGCTCGTACACATGTGAAAATTCACAACATTTAACAAATGTGGTAGAGTGACCATCTTTGGCTTGTCCTGCTTTGGACAGGATGCAGAAGTTGTTCCAGCCTGAACCTTGGTGATTCTGAACATTATGGGGAGGCAGACTGTGAGTTTAAGCCTGATGAGGTTCTTAAGGCACTAAGAATTTAGCTGTTAAAAGGAAGACCTCATGCCCAAACTGCAACACCTAAGAAAACCATACTATACATTTGAGATCAACTATTTAATGTTTTCTGAGCAGTGATGAACTGTAAAATTATTATTCGTAATAAAAGGCAATTACAAAACTCTTACCTGTGCAATTGTTCAAGTATCAGTATCTCAATGCATATACCTTTAACTCATGAAAAGATCATGAAGTTGACAAACTTAGATCATTAGTTGATTACTAGTTGTTCAAACAGCAAAAAAAAAAAAATCTCACTCATTCATTGAAAGAATTTCTTAAACCTCTTGACCCTGTCCAGAGGCATGGCTCTGGAGTCTGTCCTTCCAGGCTCTGAGAGGGGTTAATATTTAAATTACTAAATTCCAAGGAGATGGAGGAGTCATCATCCCTGGAGATGTTAAAAAAAGGTGTAGACATGGCACTTTGGGACACGCATTAATGGCCACGGTGGTCTTAGGTTAATGGTTGGACTCTAAGATCACTGGATCTTAGAGGTCTATTTGCAACCTTAATGGTTCTGTGACATCACTCACTATCTTTCCCAGAGGCACAGAAATTTCCCAGAAGTAATTCAGCTTATAGCTATCCTCCTCATTTGATAGACCATCTCAGGATTCTGGTGATCCTGCCTTGCCAGTGGCAGGTTCCATTGGAGCCATGCTGCAGAATCACTGGATCCTTGAATTTCTTCTTTGGGCAGATTTGAGGTGTCCATCATGACACTAACATGGTACTACTGCACAGTACTAATTCATCATGCACTGATAAGCATTAACTCACACACTGACAATACTGGTCATGAGCAGTCCTGAGCACATGTACTTTCTGCCTGTCTTGTCCATGCCTCCTCACTGGAACCTGTTGACTACAGTAGCTCATATGAGAGTGAGCAAGCCTTTTTGCTCCAAAAGCAGAAAGAAAAAGATGCCACAGTGTTTCCTTCTCACTAATTAAATTCTTGCCTCTTTTCAGTGTATCACAGATAGAAAGCTGAACTCTCTGTGCATGAACTGCAGAGGGCTGAGCTTCCTCGAGGAGGATAAGAAAACTGGATAAGGCAGAGAGGGAAGAAAAAGAAAAATCCTGGAAGCTAGATGATGGGAAAAGAGGGCCTGAAGAAGAGGAGGTGCTTCTAGGAGCAGGAGGTGTTGGTAGAAGTGTGTGAGCACCTTTCTACTGCAGCCTTCAGAATTAAATTAAGTCACAGAATCACAGAATGGTGGTGGTTGGAAGGGATATGTACGATCATCTAGTGCAATCTCCTGTTATAGCAGAATCATTTAGAGTGAATCACACAGGAACACATCCAAACAGGTTTTGAAAGTCTCCAGTGTTGTGGAGGGCCTGTAGGCCCAAACCCAGGCTTATTTATGCCTTGCCCTGCCTGGACATGTTTTTCTGCCCAAACCAGAGGTAAACACATTAAATGGATGAAAGGGGCACAACAGACCTGGTGCCATGAAGTCTGGCCTGCCCAGGACCCCTGATTGTATAAGGTGGTTGTAAACATGTTTGTGTAAGCCCATGCGCCCAGCTCATCTTGCCGAGTGCTAGCCTACGTGATCCCCATATTTGGAAGGTCCAGGCCTGCGGCTTTTGCCTATTATGGTATTGTTTGGCTGACTGCCATAACCTGATTGGTCGTTCTAGTGTCCAAAGGGCCATTAATCTCAGCCCACATTTAATATTTATTTAATAAAGAGAGCTATGCAGGTAAACAGCCTGTTCACCTGCTCACTTGCTCAAGCTCAGGCCCCGTGCTTGGGCCCCCTCTGCTCACTCTTACTTGCTAGCTCAGACTCCCTGGATTGTTCACGCTCATTTACTTGCACAGGCTCACCTGATCACTCATTATTAGGTTCAGACTCACCAGCACTGCTTATGCTTATTTGCTTCGCTGTTATTATGAAGACAGATTGTCCCATATTCTCCCAGCCAGCTGTGCACACCTGTACACCATTGCGGTGAGTTATCAGAACCAGATCCTGGACTGCCTGCCTTTACCTACGGAGCTCAGACTCCCAGCCAGCCATGCCCCCTATCGCACGCCTGCTGCCTTATTATTGCCTGGTGCGCGACACTGCCGCCGAGTTACCAGGAAGCACACCCCACTTGTCTGCATGTGATGGGCCTGCTGGCCAGCGTGAGACCGTGCTCAGACCGCACGGCATCCTACTCCTTTGCACCCGAGGTCCTGCCAATAGTCCCCGGACAGAGCGTCCACAAGAAGCCAGGAGACAAGGGCAGAGATTGCATCCTTTGCCAGGAGAACAAGGCCAGAGACTCATTTCTCCCCAGAATCCAAGAAGATTCTCCTTTCCCCTAAAGCCAGGAAGGGTTCCAGCTTCAAAGTCCATGGGCAGACTCCCCTGAAGTTTGGACACTAGTAATAGGCTGTGACGCAGCCCCAGAGGGTGACTGATAGTTCATCAGAATTTGTGAGTAAATGCTTTAATGCCTCTGTAATTTCTATTGCCTCCTGCCATAGAGCAGAAAGAGCTTTCAGCCCACCTGCTGGGCAAGTAGTATATTGACCCCAAGCGGCATTAAGCCGTGGGGAGATCTCTATTTATAGTTTGAATGTATGCTAGTTATTATAATAGTTACAGTTCTGATATATTTCCCAGAATGTCTTTCATAACCGTGTAGGATCCTTTTAATATTAAATACAGTGGTTGGGGGTGGCAAGAGTTTAGAATGCACCAACTAATTTCTCCTCTCCATGACAAATTGGCATAGTCGGCAGGATCCCCCTCCGTGACATCCAGGAAAGAAAACTGCTACAGCCTCTCTGTGTAGCCTGTTCCAGTGCTCTGGAATCCTCAAAGCAAAGTTTTCCTTTAATACAAGCAGAAATTTTAGTATTCTAATTTGTACCCATAATCCCTTGTCCTATCACTGGGCACCACTGAAAAGAGACTAACTGCATCCTGTTGACACTCTCCCTTGAGACATTTATAAGCCTTTACATTTATCCTAGGGAAGAATCTTAACCATGTAAACAAGGTCACATTTGCTGGTCAGTAGTTTGTCTCTTTCGTGCCCACCTACAAGACTCTTGACACTGATTCTACCATGATCCTACAGCTAATACTGTGAGGCTTGGAGAACATAGTACTTTCTGATGTTGTTCTTGGTATACACTTCAGTTACTATCTTCCATGACCATGCACACATCTCAGAATCTGCAGAAGGTAATTAGCATTGAAGGCCTGGGTTAATTGGTTAATTACCTCTTAATGAAAAAAAATAAAAAAAGGCAGGATTTTTTCATGTTTATATTATCAGTTTTCTCAACAGGGAGAAGTAAAGAGATAGGTTTCTTCAGCACTCTGAAACAAGCACTGAGGTAAGATTCTGTCTAACATGAAGAGACTTTACCAATATGCTCAACAACAGGCCAGTCAATTTCAAATCCAGAATTTATGATTATCACTTTTGATAATTCTTTCTCTCAGAAGACGGGAATGTGAATGTGAACAAATCTGCTAACCTAACAAAAAGGCTTTAAACTTGGTTCATGGGTGTTAGCTACCCAAGTCAAGAAGCAAATGAAAATCTCAAACAGAAAGACTGAATGCTTTTCCTTATTAAAAGATTTGTCTCTTCAAAGTCTGTGATCTCACAAAGACTTAAGAGAGTGATTTGCATAGAGATGACTAGGAAGAGAGGAATTCTAATGGACTATAGGTATATGACAGTATTTAATTTTCATTCTTATTAAACTGTACATAAAAACAATAATTGAATTTAATTATAAGAATTTTCCCTAGATATCAATTACTGGTAAACGGATCAATCATATTAGCAGAAAACTCCAGGACTGCCAATTTGAAGGAAAAATAATAATCTTAATATCATCCAAATATCACTGATACTGACAGAAAATCCCACCTCTTGTTACACTTTGGGGTTTTTTGTGTCTTTTTATCAGTGTGATCATCTCTAAAAAACTGACATTTGCAGAACTTCTCAGAGGAACTGAACAGCCTAAAACAGAGAAGGATCTGAATAAAAGGAAGCTAAGATGATATTTTCTTACATTCTACAACTAGCAGAAATGAGGTCTTAGCAAGGTGGGTGTAGCTCTCTTCTTCCTAGTAGCATGTTACAGGACAAGAGAAAATGTCCTCAAGTTGCATCAGGAGAAGTTTAGGTCAGATTTTAAAAGAAACTTAGTGACTGAAAGGATTCTCAAACACTGGAATGATCTTTCCAGGAAGGTGGTTAAATCTCATCGCTGAAAGTGTTTCAAGGACACTGAGATGCGGTGCTGAGGGACACAGTTTAGCACCAGACTTGGTAGAGTTAGATAATGATTGGTCTCAATGATCTTAAAGGTCTTCTCTCACTAAAACAATTCTATGATTTTATTTTGTGCTCTTATGCATTAGAAATAAAATAATGTGCCAACAGCATTTAAAATACAGTGAGGGTAAGGGAAAAAAGATTACACCAATGCAGACAGACTAGAACACCAATTCTTGCGATCCTTTCCTTGCTCACTTAATCTAAGACACAGAGGGCATTCACTTTAAATGTGGCAGATCCACTCATCTGGTCATACCTTTAAGGAATTCATCACACCACAATTAAAAGGTTAGACAACTGTGATAAATATGAATAGATACAATTAAACCCACCTCATAGAAGCAAACCAGATCTGATTAAAATTCTTGTACATTCCTTGAAGATCTGCAGTTTCAGCAGAATGTAAAAATTCTTTTTTACATACTTGACTGACTCTAAGTATAAAAAAAGTACATACTCTTACAAATGATGGTACTGTAAACTGATGATTTCAAGAAGACATTATGGTTGTTGTCTTTTTTTTTAACACTGGTGCACATCTGTGACTCAACATTTACGTATGCAAGATATACTAGCAGTAGAAGAAAGATTTTTCAGAGAACTCTAATAATGTCCCACTACTGTCTCATTGAACTTCAGAGAAGCTTCTATTGATTTTAGCAGCAGTGAAGCTAGCCCAGTGCTTCATGCTGTGGAAAATCACACTTCTATTGAACATGCTCATTTTTCAAATGTCGGCTTGCTCAAGATACTGCTATGCTTGAAACTTTCGCCTTTTGGTCATCTATTACAATTTGAGCCAGCCTCGTAAGTAAAATTCCTGCCACACAACAGCTACTCTAACTGATATAAATATCAATTTAATCTAATCTAGTTACAATTTATAATGGTCATGACGTTGGAGCAGCTAACCTCAAAAATGGTTTTCTCAGTAGAGGTCCCATTGGACAGATTGCCATTTCAGAAAACTTCAGCATAATGGAGATTAAGCGTTAAATCACTGCTGCACAGAGACTAGAGCTACATACACATGTGGCCTGAAGCAAATGTTTCTCTACAGGGAATTGTGTACCTATAGGAAGACAGGTCAACTAATTTCTCATGAACCGTTCTTAGGTCTATCCAATATTTGTCAAGGCAAGTAGATAAATACTGCAGGTATGGATACGAGTACCCCTCTACTTGGCCACACCTTGACTATTGTGTTCAGTTTTGGGCCTCTTACTACAAGAAGACATTGAGGTGCTGAAGGATGTCCAAAGAAGAGCAAGCAAGCTGGTGATGGGCCTTGAACACAAGTTTTATGAGGAATGCCTCAGGGAATGGAAGTTGTTTAGTCTTCAGAAGAGGAGGCTGAGAAGAGGCCTCCTTGCCCTCTACAACTATCTCAAAGGAGGCTGGAGTGATGTGGGAGTTGGTCTCTTCTCACATGCAACAAAAAACAGGATAAAAGGAAATGGCTTTAAGTTGTGCCAGGTTCAGGCTGGATGTTAGGAAAAACTTCTTAACAGAAAAGATTACCAGGCATCAGAACAGGCTGCCTGGGGTGGTGATGAAGTCACCACCCTCAGAGGTATTTAAAAGACATGTGGATGTGGTGCTCAGGGACATGGTTTTGTGGCACTGTTTTAGCAGTAGTCATTGGATTGTGAGTTCTAGCTGAGAGGTTGGATGTTATGATCTCAAGTCTCTTTCAATCTTGATGGTTCTATGGTCTATGCCTGTCCATGGCCAAAGCAGTCTCTCTTAGATATGCACTCATGGCTAATGTAAATCTGATAGAACAAAAAGGGGTTGTCACCTCCTCTGATGAATGAGCAGACTATGGCTTAAGTTGGTTATAGGAAAAGGTAGGGAGAGCAAATGGACGCAAGAGGGCAAAATCAAAGGCTAGCAGCTTAGCAGTGGTCATCCTCTAGCACTGAAATTTCAAAAAAACCATGTTTTTTAGCCTTAGTCTATGTCAGGAGCAGATTGTGCTTCCTCATCTCTGTGCCTGAGCAACAGCTTTTCGCGTTTACACCAACTCATTGTTCCACAAAGAAAAGCAAGATATAACAGTGATTTGAATGATTAACAGTTTTTAGCCTGTAAATTGTCCCACGTATATTTTCACATACCTTCACTTCCTTATGAGGAAAGGCTGGAGACATGGGACTTCTTAATCTGGGGAAGAGAAGACTGGGAAGGGATCTAATAAATGTTTATAAGTATCTGAGGGCTGGGTGTCAAGGAAGAAAGGACAACCTCTTCTCACTTGCACCCTGTGATAGGACAAGGGGCAATGGATGTAAATTACAGTGCAAAATGTTCCACTCCAACATGAGGAAGAACTTCTTTACTATAAGGGTCACAGAGCACTGGAACAGGCTCCCCAGAGAGGTTGTAGCTGGAGACTTTCAAGAACCATCCAGATGCATTCCTGAATGACCTGTGCCAGAATACATGGTTCATGCTCTGCCAGGGCAGTTGGACTCGATCTCCAGAGGTCTCTTCTAAACCCTAACATTCTCCGATTCTGTGACTTATTGAACCTCATGAGATTGGGTGTGGCAACATTTCCATTTTTAAAGGGACTCCTACATATATTTCTGTTTCACACATGCTTTGTCATCATCATCCAATATAAAATTAAGATAGCATTGCTAGCTGCATTTAACATTTTTGTATTTTAAGTTGTAAAGGGTTAACCTTACATCAGGGGGATGGATCTTGAACCTGACTATCGTGGAGGGGTATTCTGCCATCTACGCCAGCAGGTGGGCTGAAAGCTCTTTCTGCTCTATGGCAGGAGGCAACAGAAATTACAGAGGAATTAAAGCATTTACTCACAAATTCTGATTAACTATCAATCACCCTCTGGGGCTACATCACAGCCTACTACTAGTGTCCAATCTTCAGGGGAGTCTTTGCCCGTGGACTTTGAGGCTGGAACCCTCCCAGCTTCAGGGGAATGGAGAATCTTCCTGGCTTCCAGGGAAAGGACAATCTCTGACCTTGTTCTCCTGGCAAAGGATGCAATCTCTGCCCTTGTCTCCTGGCTTCTTCTGGACAGTCTGTCAAGGGATTCTTAGGCAGGACCTCAGGTGCAGAAAGAGTAGGATGCCGTGTGGTCTGAGCACGGTCTCGCGCTGGCCAGCAGGCCCATCACGTGCAGACAAGTGGGGTCTGCTTCCTGGTAACTCGGTGGCAGTGGCGTGCACCAGGCAATAATAAGGCAGCAGGCGTGCGATAGGGGGCATGGCTGGCTGGGAGACTATGGGAGATTCTGTCTCCATGAGGTAAATGCACTGCGGGTGGGCACGCAGGCAGGCATAAGCAAGAAGCAGTGCTGGTGAGCCTAAGCAGGATAATGAGATCGAGCGAGCAAGGGAGCCTGAGCACGTTGTTTACCTGAGTACCCCTATTTATTAAATGTGGGCCGAGATTAACGGCCCCTTGGACACTAGAATGACCAATCAGGTTGGCAGTTAGCCAAAGCAATACCATCATAGGCAAAAGCCACAGGCCTGGACCTTCCAAATATGGGGATAGCATGGGCCTAGCACCCGGTAAGCATGAGCTGGTCGCACGGGCTTACACAAACACATTACACAACCACATTACACAGCCTGGACCCTGGGCAGGCCAGATTTTATGGCACCAGCTGTATTGCGTCCCTTTATGTCCGTTTAATGTGTTTACCTCTAGCTTGGGCAGACAAACATGTCCAGGCAAGGTAATCCATAAACAAGCCTATTTTCGGGCCTAGGGGCCCTCCACAACCCTGACCCCAGATGTAGTGGTTAGCCCACTCCCACTTCCTGTCTAGGGCCCCCATAAAAACACAGCAACTTCCTGGTTCTTTCTCTCTTTCGCCTCCCTGCCTGCTAGCGCCACCTTTGTTCCTGCTGCTGGTCTTGTTCGTACCACATCAGCATCGCACCATGTGGTGGACACCCCCCTTTCCTGAAAATCTACCTCCATCCATTGCCATCAATCTGGTTGTATTTATATTTTTTGTATCTTGTTTTCCCTTCCCTGTATCTCTTTGTAACTCCCCTACCTTCCATACCTTCTCTTTACTGTGAAAGTTTTATTTTTTTTCTTTTAACTTCTAAGTCGAAGTAAGACTATTTAATTTGGGTGTTTTACCCTTTTTCTCCCTACATTTAATTCCTTTCTTTCCAAAGGATGGGGGTAGAGGCAATATCACCTCATTATTGTATTGGTTCTGTTAGCTATATTTTGAGTCTCTGGGAAATTTAAACTAGAAGCAAGACATAAGTACAGAAACCTGGTTAATCTGGTAGGAGCAGATGGAGTCCAGCATCTGATCTATTTTAATTTTGCACTAACTCTTTCTAAACAATTTCTTTTGTCCAAGGCAAGCAAATAGTTTCATGAAACTAGGTTAATTCAGCTTCATGAGGACTGAAAAGAGCTTGAAGCATCTGCATCACAGCTGGAAACACAAAGGGGAAACTTTCCTTTGTGTTTAGAAGTTGCTAGATAAATGAAGAGAGTATATCACTATATATCACCCGCAGGTGTTTCAGAGACACTGCAGTTTCAGAGACACTTTCCCCAAAATGTTCTTTTGAGTCTCCTGAGAACTCTGCCATCTTGTGAAGTAGATTCTTCTTCTTTGGCTTCTGACATCCATTTAACAACATTTTAAGTTATGGCAACTTTTCTGCAGCTGACAGTGAAATGTATTACTATCATTGTGTCCTCTGTCCACTACCAAATACTATTCCAATATCCTCTTCTATACTCCTGTTGAATGAGACTGAAGACACCAAAAATCCAAATCACCCTTTCTAAAATGTTTCTGCGTTAAGGCAACAATTTTATCCAAGATTCAGATTAGTAAAGATAATGTCTCTTTAGCTTGCAGGGAAGGAAGAATACTGATAAAATAACTTAAAAAAAGACAACACTGACACAAAACAGAGTAAAATCCCTAAGTACTGGAAAGACCACCCTGATGAATCAAATAACTAATATGAGAAGACATGATACCCTTTTTTTAAAAGATTGTCTGCATTGTAAAGAAGGTTTTGTTCTGTTAAAAACACTCCAAAAGATCTACTTTATCAGAGCTTCATTATTGGCCTTGTATTGTTTCGGATCTCCCAGGTGAGACAAAGAGGCTTGCTGAGATCTGTGGGAGATGACTGGACTTCTATTTACGATTCAGAGGACTTCACTTCCTCTTTCTCCATTGCAAAGTGAACTTTATCACCAAGCTCATGGAAATAACTTTTTAACAACACTTTTTCTGCCTTTCAGCCACTTTCTGCCCACATCTGTCAGAATTATGCCATCAGTGACCACAATACCTTTTCTAGTAAGAAAATACAGACACTTAACATCAGTTTGTTCGCTATTATTGCAAATAGATATATTTCCTAAGTTTCTGAGTAGACACCTTTTTGGAAACATTAGCAGCTTGAAGTATTGCTTTAAGACAGCTGAATGGGCAATGATATTGTGAGGGGTATTGCTTCCTGCTTTATTACACCCTTTCTCTCATTTACACCCATTTCTCTCATGCTGCTGTTGTTTTCAGAAGAAATGTATAAAAATGTCACACAATATAGGCAGATAAAATTTGAAAGCATCTTTGAATATAACACTCATTTTTGTAGATCATGATGGGACACAAGCTTTTTAGAAATGCAACTCTTCTTCTAGAAACTCCTACTTGAAAGAACACAAACAGGGTAAAGGTGAAAACAACTCTGTCAAAGACAATAACTTGGGGACCCTCAATGGTAAAGAGAGCCAAGCTACATTTAAATGGGAATGTTTAGATTGGATATTAGGAAAAAAAACCTTTGCTACAAGAGTGGTCAGGCATTGGAACAGGCTGCCTAGAGAGGTGATGGAGTCACCATCCCTGAAGGTGTCCAGAATATGTGGAGCACATCAATCTGATGCAATTATTAAACATATAAATAATCTAAAATATGTTACATTGATTTTATTGATGAAATGGTTCCAGGCTTTAAATCATTCATTACTTACCCCTGTTCTTTGAACTTCCAAGAAAATCGCTCTTTGAAATGATTTCTCCCACACTGCCAACTCACTGCCCACCTCCACATTGAAATAATGACTCTTGCCACTTCCAACCATTACACTGAAACAATATGGCCTCTGGTCTTCAAGATCAAAGTCCTGATGGATACCTAAATATAAATTTTCTTGCATCCAGCAATCATCAGCAAGCCAGAGCTGAAAGACATGTACAGTATTTGATTCTTCATCTAGCATAAAGTACTTGGATATGTTATGTCGTTACATTAATAATTAACTTGAAGAAATGTTCTGATAATTAATAACATCAAAGATAACTTCTCTCTTCAATTCTGATTTACTTTACCCTGTGTCCTGTAATCCAAGCTATGTCTGCAGTTCCAAAAGACTGTCAAAGTTATCTGAGCAATACATAGCTAATCTAAAAAGATTAAGGAAGGAAATCACCGAGTTGCCTGAATACAACTCAATAGCTGTGCACCAGCTTTACAGGAGAATATTACTCTATTCCAATAGGGTTCCAATATATTAAACACCAAGGAATGCAGTCACTTATCAAGCATCTAATTCTGGAAAGACAACGTGAGCTTCTAAATGTCCCCTAATAGCTGCCAATGCTGCTCTGCTACTGCAAGAAGGGGTGATGTGTGATCCTGCCATTACCTTCAAGATTAAGAGAAATTTTGCATCAGCCTTTCATAATAAAAAATACTCCTGTAACAGAATATTTCATAAATTCTTACAAGAAGTGTTTCCAATCTTTCAAGACTTCACTGATTTGCATAAATACAGAGAAAAAGAAAACCAAATAAAAAGCTATGGCTTATACATCTGACAATGTCACCAACTGAATTTCTATTTCGTGCATTTTTAAAATTTCTGTTGACCAGAAATGGTCCATTCCTATCCCCATTTCTCTGTAAGAACGTGGGACACAGAAGATTGAAAGAACAATAAAACTAATTTGTAAAGAGAACGTTATTTTTCATTTTCTTGTCATGCACAAGTAGATTTTTCTCACTCTAGCACTCCAGGTTAGGTTTAGGACACATGACTCCAGTTGAGATGATCTGAGTCATGTTTGACTGGATTTCTGTGCTTTTGAAAAGGCTAGAATGCAGATTTGTAGTGGTACCCAAGACCTAGAATCTTGTAGTCAGGATATGCCTTATAAAAAGTTATATATGATTAGATTATACAGAGTTAGAATTTAGTTTTCCAGAACCTCTGATGATCCATCCATGAGGCTATAGTTCTAAGACCTTGCATACAAAAACAAACACTTGGAACCTAAGCATCCAAATGTAATGAAAAATATTTTGATATATGCAAAAAAAAAAAAATAATCCAAATAATAATGTACTTATTGCCCTCCTGTTCCAGATGCACACAAAACCGTCCTCACAGGGCAGCAGTGAAGATCTAAGTTTTAGTGACAAAAAGCAGAGGAAACAAATACTCTGCTAGCACAGCCCACCAGGCACTGCACCCATATTCACAAACAGAATCCAAACACTCACATGGGAACTGAAAATTTTACTTGTGCTGGTGAATTGCTGCATAATATAAGCTGGAAATTTAACTTTATGCAATTTAATCACTTCTGATGTGGTGAACCTATGGGCATTCTGTGGAGTACCTCACCTCAGAAACTGCACATAATGCTACCAGGGTACAAACCACTTTGTTGCCAAAAACGGCCCTGCAGCTGCCCGAGGAGAAAACAGCCTTGAGGAAGTTCAAAATCATATTACAGTGCTCCCTAGACTGCTGAAAAGGATTTTGAGCAAAATACCCATAATCTGGTGTGAAGGAGTGACAGGTATTCCCATCTACATATCTACATCTGCCTCAAGACTGAGGCTGGAAAATGCCTGTCTTGCAGACAGCTGCATTAATACTTTTTACTCTTTATGTGAAAATACCACATGTGAAAATGTTGGGCTGTTTTTAAGATGGATAGCTTTTAAAAGTACATCTAATATCCTCACCCCTGCAAAGCACAGCTTTTCAGTAATAGTTCCAGAAAATATGGAGTATGAGGCAAGATAAGGAAAGAAAACCCTATGATATAGGAGATTACATTTCCATCATCCGGTTGTTATCACTACATGTCCATGAATATTTGATTACATTAATATATATGGAGAGATAAAAATGTATTAAAAATAATATATTAAAAATGTATTTGACATATTTGAACACACATGTTTATGTATGAAAATCACAGACTTGATTTAGATAACTGTTAAGATAAATGATCTTAAAGGTCTTTTTCAACCAAAACCACTTCTCTGATTCTATGTAAATGGATATATTTATGTATATGTACAAAGAAAACAAAATCTAAAATAGAACAATCATTTTGTTTTAAAATGTAAATTCCATATTAGATTCTTATTTTCCACTTTTAAGTCATGTCATAATGAACATAGTTGAGAAGTTTACAATCAGGTGAGTAACAAGCTCACCTCTACTTAAAATCCATCTTTAATGAGAAGACACAATAGCACTCTCCATCACAGCTTTGCCACTAGTTCTAACTAGGTTCTAAAAATCCTTACCAACACCCTCCCCAAAGGGCAGTTTTTACAGCATAAACTCCACCATTCAGTCTGCCACACAGAAACCTGAATCTCAAGATCACAGAATCACAGAATGTCAGGGGCTGGAAGGGACCTCTAAAGATCATCCAGTCCAACCTCCCTGCCAGAGCAGGATCAACTATACCAGATCACACAGAAATGCATCCAGGTGGGTTTTGAATATCTCCAGAGAGGAAGACTCCACAACCACCCTGGGCAGCCTGTGCCAGTGTTCTGTCACCCTCACAGTGAAAACACCTCCCTAGCTTTTTGAATTTGCTCAGTTTGCCTTATCGTCATATATACCAAAGAATCAACAGAAAAGACATGAAAGAGTTGAATCTGAGCTTTTGCACTTTAGCTAATGTATTCAAGAAGACTGGTAATTAAGCATTAATTTATCAAAATGTCAAGAACATTAAAAGCATTGAATCTTTGGTAGTTTATTTCCACTTATTTTTCTTAATGAACAAGTATCAGAATTTGCTTTAGGGATAGATTATCCTTGAAATTACCAGAATATTCAGGGAAGGACTGAGCTATCAGTAGTAACATTTAAAGCAGAATAAAAACACCCCTACTCTGACCTTTCGTTATGTAAATTGTCCTCCATAACTGTGTTACAGCAGTAAAAATAACCCAAAACAACAAAAACACAAAACCCAATGAACATAAAACCATCTAAACCCAAAAGCTAAGCAGTTCTCCTTCACCCCAGTATTAAGTCAGGATCTGTACGGGTGACAGAACAACAAACTTTCTTCTACTCAACATTAGTAAAATAGTTAAAGGAGGAAGAGCAGAGAAGACAGCATCTAGTGAAAACTAGAGTTGCCTGCAATTTTTCAGTGAACAACATTTCATCTGAGAAGACNGGGGGGGGGGGGGGGGGGGGGGGGGTTGGTGGGTGTAGGGTTTGTTTGGATGTCTCTGTGTGTGTATTGGGAGGGTGGTGGTTTGCTTTTTTTTTTCCCTCCCTGATAATATATTTCTTTTGACTCTTTCAAGCAAGCAGGATTTCACTTAGCCTTACCTCACCTGCAAAGCAGTTTTTGAACAGCTGATAGACAACTGAATTAGCCTACCCAATGCAACATCTTAAAAAGTAACTTCTGCAATGCATTTACTTAAGCAGAATGCTAATGTTTCTGCCAAAATCTTTGCTTGGGACAAGATAAAAAAAAAACAAAAAACAAACCTGACACTGGTTTTAGTTTGTGGGGGAAAAAAACAGTGAAAGATTCTCTGTCACATAAATGCCCCTTGTACGGTAAAATCCACTATGCTGTTTGCAAATGACACACGATCTAAAGAGGACATAGATTTATACTTCTAAGTACTGAAATTAAAGTATCTTCATACAGATCAGGAGATACAGTGAAAGTATTCCTTATCTCTATTCACTTAAAAATTTGACTAAGAAAAAAACAATATCCAGCCTCATCATGCTTATCTGTGTGTCTCACCCATACTTTACACAACCAGGTCTAAGACCAAATATTTTCTTCACTGTGGAAGCATTTTAGCAACTTGCTCACTTAGAATTGTTGTCCACTTGCAAAATTTGATGTTAGTTTGACTCAATATTCTTAAAGGTCTTTTCCAAACAAAACTATTCTATGATCCTATTAATCTTCCATATTCTCTTACACTTGCATAGCCAATGCACTAGCAACTACACATAGAATTTTTTAACAACAGATGAACTATTTTGATATTAGCCACTCTTAGTTATGGTTGACTTCAGCTTATTAAAAAGGAAAGGCAAGCTTTCTTTACTAAATAGTATCATTGTAATAATTAGGAAACTTACCTTGTGAATTTTAAATAGAACCTCACAGAGGTTGTAGATTTTTTCAGCTCGCATCCAGTCTAGTGTGCTTACCTATAACACCAAAAGGAGACATTAAAAACACATTCTTTATTCCAAAATCATGTACAGATGACAAAAATTATAGCTATTTCATGCATAATTACTTTATTTGATGCTCTAAATACAGGCACAGTACTATATTTAAAATTCAGCATTAGAAAAGACTGTCAAAAAGTATTCAGTTTTTACAGAAACAGCATCTACAGGAGCCTTAGTATAGTGAAAAGATATTTACTACTTTAACTTATTCCTACAGTCTGATGGAAATCTCTTTATAATCTCTGTGTCAAGATACATAAGCACACGTATTTTCCAATTTGCTAACACAGAGATCACAGAGTCTCAAACCAAGACTCAGCTTCATGTTTCAGTTTAAAAAAAAAAAACCAAAAACAAACTTAGAATCAACAGACCAAAATGTGTCCCTAAACTCAGGTTTGAGCTTGCACACTTGAGGGCATCAGTATCGGGGAGGGACTATTCATAAGGGTGTGAAGCAATAGGACGAGTGACAATGGATTTAAGCTAGAGAAAGGTAGATTTATGTTGAACATTAGGAAGAAGTTTATTATTCTGAGGGTGGTAGGACATGGGAACAGGTTGCTCAGGTAGGTGGTGGAGGCCCCATCCCTGGAGACATTCAAGGTCAGGCTCGATGGGGCTCTAATCAGCCTGATCAAGTTGGACATGTCCCTACCCACTGCAGAGAGGTTGACTATAGGATTTTAAAGGTTCCTTCCATTCCAATGCATTCTGTGACTCTATTATCTTAATATTTATACCAAAACCTGAAAAAACCCACCCTATGTGACTGTAAAATGTCAACTGTGTGCTTAATAATGAATATTAAAAAGCCTATTTTCCATTTTCTTTGGATTTCATAGTTTAATCCATTTAACATGACAGGTGGATAAAATTTGACAGAATTCTATTCCACATTTTTTTCCTAACATCTATTTCATGCTGTAACATGGTAATCTGTTTTCTTTAAAAAAACAGCACCTAGCCTGTAGAGTTGAAGGAAAAAAAAAACAACCAATAACTATATATAGGGAAAAAAAGCACTATTACATGTGTATATCTGATATAATGTATAATATATCTGCATACTTTTTAGCAAAATCCTAACTCTTGGTGAAATCATAGGAATGTCTGCATAGATACATGAAAAATCTGACTAAATTTTAACTCCAGAGCATTTAGCACATCCAAGTAAGTGTTTTGGTGACTCATACTTTAAAATATAAGTACAGATGCAGACTTGCCCCTTTCCCCCCACAAAAAAAGTCAGAAAGTAGAAAAAATAATGAACTGTTTGGGTAAAGAAAACTCTGGCTGTCAAACATCTGCCTTCTGGGGATCAAACTTCAATAGGGAATTCAGTAATGGATTATTTTCCTTTGTATTCACAGCAGCACATAGTTATCACAGTATCACAGTATCACCAAGGTTGGAAGAGACCTCACAGATCATCAAGTCCAACCTGTTACCACAGAGCTCAAGGCTAGACCATGGCACCAAGTGCCACGTCCAATCCTGCCTTGAACAGCTCCAGGGATGGCGACTCCACCACCTCCCTGGGCAGCCCATTCCAGTGTCCAATGACTCTCTCAGTGAAGAACTTTCTCCTCACCTCAAGCCTAAATTTCCCCTGGCGCAGCCTGAGGCTGTGTCCTCTTGTTCTGGTGCTGGCCACCTGAGAGAAGAGAGCAACCTCCTCCTGGCTACAACCACCCCTCAGGTAGTTGTAGACAGCAATAAGGTCACCCCTGAGCCTCCTCTTCTCCAGGCTAAACAATCCCAGCTCCCTCAGCCTCTCCTCGTAGGGCTTGTGCTTGAGGCTTCTCACCAGCCTCGTTGCCCTTCTCTGGACACACTCAAGCATCTCAATGTCCCTCTTAAACTGGGGGGGGCAGAACTGGACACAGTTCACCCACAATAATTTGTTTTGCATGATTATCACCATGAGATTTAAAAAAAAAAATTTACAGTTGAATTTTCTTTTTATTTTTTCCCCACAAATTCTACTGCATTAAGCAAAATGGTAATAAAATAGTGACAATCCCTATCACTCCAACACTTAGGAGCAGACTGGGTGAGAATTTTACTGGTGTTATTTCAGACTGTTATTTGATGAGTATAGCTCTGTGTTTCAAAGCATTGTTTCAGAGATGAAACATGAATTGTTTCTTCTTAATGTTGAAAGCATTTTAGCTAAATTTAGACATCAATGCATGGGGAAAGAAGGAAAAAAAAGAAAAAGTAACTCCCCCCGGCCCAGTGCTTTCTGACAATTTCTCTGACTTTAGGTTAGATCTTTAACTGCAGGAGACAAGATGATTCTCCTGTTGCAGACAGGTCCACTGTTACTGGAGTTGTTAAAAAAAAACCACGTAGACAGGCAGATGGCTTAGTGGGCATGATGGTGTTGCTTTGATGGCTGGACTTGATTTCAGAGGTCTTTTCCAAGCTTAGTGATTCTACCATTCCATCTCATCACACTTTGTTGTCCCGGAGTCCTGTACACCCCAAAATTCCTCTCTCTGTGTGATTTGAATGGGAGAGGAAAAGGCACAAAAAACCTGTTCCCCCCTGCCCTGCAGGTGTGAAGGGGGGAGCAAAGGGCCCTTCCGGCATGAGGGGTGCCCCGTGCAGATGCCCATGCTGGAATCAGTCTGGGGATTGGCTGTGGTCTTTGCACCTGGGAAGTGGTAACTCGGCTCTTTGTCTAGGAAGAGTATAAATATTGAGGTACTTCCCACCTTGGGGTTTCCCCTTAGAGTTCTCCCCCGCCTGGATAGTTCCTGCAGAAAGAGTCCCCATGCGCTCCAAAGGACAAGCTCCTGAGAGACAGGACTGTCCCTGCTTTGGATGGCTTCCCACCATAAGCACCCCTTTTATGCAGGCTTGATAGGCCTCAATGAGCCGCCAACATCTTCTGAAATAGAGCAAGTGGACAGCCTGACTCACCTGTGAGTAAACTTTTGGCTCAGCCTGATTGATAGTGGAGAATGCTATGGTTAGTAGCTTAGCCTTTTCCAACTCATGACTTCTGAAATAGTCAAATTTATTTATGGTATCCTTGTAAGATCTCAATCAAACTGAATCTGCTAATTAAATTAATTTCTGTATATAGTTTTGGGAGTGGGTTTCAGGAAAATAAAATAATTCTGGTTTTACATATATTCCTGACTCGGCCACATTAATTCCCTGCCTCCACAACATTCATCCAATAGCTAAACACCCACAGAGTCACTCACTAACTCCCTGTGCCCTTGTAGTGGTAGAGGGTTAGGGAAAAGAACTGCCAAAATGAAGAAAACTTGTGAATCAAGCTACAGCCAAAATAGAAAGAGGGAAAAAACAAGTGATGCCAAGCTGATTGCACTCTGCCTGCTCCAAGTAGACCAATGCACAGTCAGTTGCTACTTTTGAAGACCAAACCTCTGTTTTTTATTGCTGAGCATGATATTTTACAGTGTATAATATCCCTTTTGGACTGTTTAGGTTGGCAGTCTTATCTGTGTCTCCTCCCAATCTCTTGCCCACCCCTAGCCTATTCGCTAGGTGAACAATGAGAGAATCACAGATATATTCTGCAATCACTGCTTGGCATGAGCTAAACAACTGGTGTGGTAGCACTGGTTTGGCACCAGGTAACTCCTTGGGGACAGAGGTGAGCAGAAGCTGGTCCTGAACATGGATCTGTGGGTAGGCCTGGCTTTTTGGGAGCCATGGCTGGGCAGGATGGGGCTATGGGAAGCTGAAGATAGGTCCCACTGCATTACTGGGGTAGAGGCTGACAGCCATGAGGCAGCTGCAATGGGGTCCTCAATTGTTAAAAGGATGGAGGGAACCCCAGGAAAGGAGATCAGGGAGAGCCATGGCTGAAGGTGCCCTCAGGACAAGAATAAACAGTTTCCAAAATGTGACTTTAGGTCTAAGTTTGAATTCTTCAGGGGGATGGTTGCTGAAAACTGCTTATTTCCTGGTTCACGTTTTCCTCTGACATAAAACATCTGGGGGATGATTAAATAAGAAGAATACTGGTCAACAGGTATTCTGATTTACTGGTATAGGTGAGTATTGGGCTGACATAATACAATGACCAAAGGGGTTCCCCTGCTTTTTTTTTTTTTTTTTCAATAAGCTACACAATTTTTTTCCACAAAAAAATTGTGAAGAAACAGAGTGTACAAGTAACAGAGCATGAATGCTGCCAAACATTCATTCTCACTTTTCTGTTCTCTGTGGACTGTTGAACATGATAAATGAAGTAATTTATCTCCAATTAGTATCATGTAGATGGATAATTTTAATTATATCAAAACTGTTTCCTCAGAAACTGGTCTGAAAAGAATAACCAAAGTTTATAGAGGCAAAACATGCATGTAGTGTGTTATTAATTTGTTTAATATCTTTGCATTCTTTTTTGCATTTTAATTGGATTGCAGTAATTTCATTGAATTTTAGTTCCTTGACTTAACATAGATGAGTAATTTTTTAGAGGGAAAAAAAAAACAAGTAGTTTTCCCAGATCTGTTGTATCATTTAAAAAATAATACTAAGTGCCTGAAATCAATAGGAATAATTTCATTTAGAATCTTGATCTAGAGAGTGAAATGTTACTGATTTCTTCTTGCTGAGGTTCCTCTCGTCAGACCCACAACAACCCCATGCAGAGATACAGGCTGGGGTCAGAGTGGCTGGAGTGCAGCCAGACAGAAAGGGATCTGGGGGTGCTGATTGATACCTGCCTGAACATGAGCCAGCAGTGTGCCCAGGTGGCCAAGAGAGCCAATGGCATCCTGGCCTGCATCAGGAATGGTGTGGCCAGCAGGAGCAGGGAGGTCATTCTGCCCCTGTACTCTGCACTGGTTAGACCACACCTTGAGTACTGTGTTCAGTTCTGGGCCCCCCAGTTTAGAAGGGACATTGAGATGCTTGAGCGTGTCCAGAGAAGGGCGACGAGGCTGGTGAGAGGCCTCGAGCACAAGCCCTATGAGGAAAGGCTGAGGGAGTTGGGATTGTTTAGCCTGGAGAAGAGGAGGCTCAGGGGTGACCTTATTGCTGTCTACAACTACCTGAGGGGTGGTTGTAGCCAGGAGGAGGTTGCTCTCTTCTCTCAGG
>WAAF01007956.1:104517-179416 GCA_013400475.1 Tricholaema leucomelas
GCTGGAGCACCTCTGCTATGAGGACAGGCTGAGAGAGTTGGGGCTCTTCAGCCTGGAGAAGAGACAGCTTCGAGGAGACCTCATAGTGGCTTTCCAGTATCTGAAGGGAGCCTACAGGAAAGCTGGGGAGGGACTATTTACACGGTCTAGTAATGTTAGGACAAGGGGGAATGGGTTTAAGCTGGGGAAGGGGAGATTCCGACTGGATGTTAGGAGGAAGTTCTTTACAGTGAGGGTGGTAAGACACTGGAACGGGTTGCCCAGGGAGGTTGTGGATGCTTCCTCCCTGGAGGTGTTTAAGGCCAGGCTGGATGAGGCCTTGAGCAGCCTGCTCTAGTGGGAGGTGTCCCTGCCTATGGCGGGGGGTTGGAGCTGGATGATCCTTGAGGTCCCTTCCAACCTAAACCATTCTATGATTCTATGAACAAAGTTTAAAAAGGATGTATTTCCCACTTGCAGGTGGTACACACGTGAAGAGTCAGATTTTCTCTGGATAAGCTGAAGAAATTGGCAGATTTATCACCTTCTGAGCAAAACCATAAGGAAGCTGTACAATTGAAATAATAATTGCATTCTAATTCCAAGTTTCATTATTTTTTGTTTATAGCAAAAGCTCTCCAGAGTAAAAACAGAATGGATAAAAGCCATGTGGCAAGTATGGCTTTTTTTTTTCTTTTGGGAGAACTGTAAAGAAGTAATAGGCAAATCACCTGCTGTGAAATAATTTTTTTTGTTCACAGTTATGTAAATTATCAAAGCAAAATTATAAACTTTCTGCAAACTCTACATTTGACACTGGATTCTCTATAGCAGTTCAATTCCTTGCCTGTGTGCATAATCCACAAGTGTCTACTAACAGTATAAATGGTATATTTTGTGATATACCTTGTCTTTGAGAAAACAGAGTAACTACCAAGCCATACATCTACAAAGTACCTTAGAATAAATAAGGTAAGAAATAGTAAGCCTAATCAACCAGAGGGAAAAAATACAAACTCAGCAATTTTAAAAATAAAGCACTTACTTCCCATTAGAATTCTTACAACTATCCAAGTATGAGAAAATTTTCACAGGACCTTGAAAAAGGTTTAATATATGAAGCTTATTGAAATTCAGTGGCACCTATATCTTTAGCTTCTTTTGAAATCTCAGCTGACAACTTCATTTGGTAAGGAAAACAAGCACAACAAACAAGTTTCTATTTACAACTGAACTGTCACAAAGTAGTATATTTTTTTTTTTTACCGGTGGAGTGCTGAAAATGTAAAAGGAGGAACCCTTCAGTGCTAGAAATTTGGATTTGTAGAGCTGAGATGAATCAGTTCCTTCAAGTCTCTCATTTACCCATCCCATGTGTATGATCTGTAAAAAATAATAATTGAGAATTAAAGCTTTGTTTTTCAGGGGAGCATAAGAGATGGCCAAATAGGTCAAGTGTTTGCACAATGAAGAGCGGTCCTATGAGAACAGGATGTATCATTCACTTCTTTGCATTTGCCTTTCTACCACTCCTATATTCTTGAAGCATATGGTATCATGCCAGTGTTCCAGAAGCCCTTGAAGAGACTTAAATTTACAGCAGAGATTGTCTAAATCTTATCTGAAATAATCACCATCTAAAAAGTCATCTATATCTCTCTCAGCAGACTAACTCAAAGCAGCAGAATACCCAGGTATGCTAAAGTAGTTCAGTCAGCTGTTCATAAAAAAACATGATCCTACATTATCGACAGCACAGTCAAAATCTGGACGTACTGAAATTTCTGTTACATATACCTCTAAGGAAATACATCTGAACAAACCACCCTGTTTTTCTGAGGTCTCATAAGGTTTTTGTATGCTGATATTTGCCAATCTTCATCAAGCATCTCTGTCTTGATTGTTTCCAGAGTTCATATATTTTGTTTATATACACTTTATCTCATGCTGATTTGTGTTCTTGTAGAATTGGATGCCTAGCTCAATTTTTACACAATTTTACCCTAAGAGTATCACAATATACCCTGACCAACTTGATCTAGTTAAAGATGTCCCTGCTCACTGCAGGAGGGTTGGACAAGACGACCTTCAAGGGTCCCTTCCAACCTGATGGGTTCTATGATTGTATGATATTTCAGATAAATTCATTTTAAGGAAAAAAATACAATGAGGGAAAACTTCATGCTTCCTTTTTGAGATGCATGCGACTTTTATGAAGGAATAATGGTGTAGTGTGGCAACAGAGTATCACATTCCCTCAAAATAACAAACTAGACAAGTTTAGGTTTCATTTTGTATACATTAAGAGGAACATATTTCCTTTGAAATAGGCATTCAGATCTAGAGTGCTCCACCAGTCTGGACATACAGTTATTGCTGACAAGCTTGTTCATATTCAGTTAAGGCCACAAAATACTGAGTGACAAAGGGGCAGAAATGTCACAACACTTGTGAGTATACTGAGCCAACAGAACTTTGTTGGAAGTCAGTGGAAACAGCCTGAAGAAGGCCTTCATTAAACTGCATGAACACTTTGGTGTGTGTTCTGTGGATAAACTGAGAAAAAGTCACAGGAATGCTTCTCTCTTCAAAGTCCAGAGCTCATAACTACCCTTATTATCAGCAGACCACACAGCTGGAAAGAACGGACAAGGAGTAGCTAATAGCATAGAAGTATGCTCCTCTTCATATATCATGAAAATCTCACACACCTAGTTTTGTCTCTTACCAATCAATTTATCCAGAAATAAATAACTCAGGAAGTTGAGCCAGACTGTTTTGAGCTGCAGCATTCACATTGTAAGGAGATCCAAGAAACAGCAAACTAAATCACAGAATCACAGATTGTCAGGGGCTGGAAGTGACCTCAAAAGATCATCTAGTCCAACCCTCCTGCCAGTGCAGGATCAATCTAGTAGCCCTTCACGTTCCCAACTGGCTATTCTGTAAATTTAATAACTCACACCAAAACTTTGATTCTATAGTAGTCAGGAAAGGTATAGAAACAGGATCTCCAGACACTTCACCACCTTAATAGAACAGAATAGAATCAACCAGGTTGGAAGAGACTTCCACGATCATCCAGTCCAACCTAACACCCAGCCCTATTCAGTCAACCAGACCATGGCACTAAGTGCCTCCTCCAGTCTTTTCCTGAACACCCCCAGGGACGGTGACTCCACCACCTCCCTGGGCAGCCCATTCCAATGCCAATCACTCTCTCTGTCAAGAACTTCCTCCTAACATCCAGCCTATACTTCCCTGGCACAACTTGAGGCTGTGTCCCCTTGTCCTGTTGCTGGTTGCCTGGGAGAAGAGACCAACCCCCACCTGGCTACAACCTCCCTTCAGGTAGTTGTAGACAGCAATGAGGTCTGCCCTGAGCCTCCTCTTCTCCAGGCTAAACAACCCCAGCTCCCTCAGCCTCTCCTCATAGGGTTTGTGTTCCAGGCCCCTCACCAGCTTTGTTGCCCTTCTCTGGACACGTTCCAGCACCTCAACATCTCTCTTGAATTGAGGAGCCCAGAACTGGACACAGTACTCAAGGTGTGGCCTGACCAGTGTTGAGTACAGGGGAAGAATAACCTCCCTCCTCCTACTGGCCACACTGTTCCTGATCCAGGCCAGGTTGCCATTGGCTTTCTTGGCCACCTGGGCACACTGCTGGCTCATCTTCAGCCTACTATCCAGCAGTACCCCCAGGTCCCTTTCCTCCTGGCTGCTCTCCAGCCACTCTGTCCCCAGCCTGTAGCATAACACACTGTACAATTGATATTGTTGATAATCTGTTACAAACTATAATGTACACTGACTTTATCAGTGTGGCAATATGATATGAACTGTACAGACAAAAATAGTAATGTCCAAATCACAGGGCAGGAACAATACTATATTTTCCTTCGCATTCAGAAAGTTACATATGCTGATTTGCAGACAGACAGCATTTATTAAACTGGAATGAATCTTTTAGAAAAAAAGTAATTTCTTGATAAAATTGCTAAATTGATAAGCAAAGGTTATGTCTTTCTATTATGTTCCTCATTCAGCATAATTACCCTCACCATTTATTCTTATAGCAGCACCCACCAAACAATTTTGGAATTATCTATAATTGCAAATGACAAAACTAAGTCACAGATAAACTCTGCAGTTTGGCCAATTTATTCACCAAACATTCTATATTAAAGCAACCATGATAAATAGCTATATATTTTTGTGCACAACAAAGATACGAATTTAATAGACTAAAATAAGGCAAAGGTGAAGTTCTTAATTGAAACTCAGGGGAAGATAATATAAGAAGAATGGAATTCCACTTGTCAGGATTGTATTTTCCTTTCAAAATACATATGTGATTTTCTGTGAGTGACAGGAAACTCTTGATTTATCAAGTTGACAGAAACCACAGGCTGGCCCCTAAGTACTGGCCCTAAGTACTAACAACAGTGCAAAAGACAACTGTTCTTTCTTTGAATAAAATCCTAAATCTAAATTTTTAAGAGTGCTCATAATGTGTAACCCTGCAAATTGTCCCATTCTTGTCACTGCTTTCACCACTTCACTCCCATATTGCATAATCAACTTGAAATTGCTACTTGAAACTGTGTGGAAAATTACCCATGGATCTGCAAAACTACTCACACATCATGAATGTATTATTAAGCTTCTAACATGTTCTAGCACACTTTCCAAAGCTTCCATAGGAGCAAAAAGAATAGCATTCATTATGAAGAGATAAAACAGGTCACTAATAAAATGTAACCCAATCCTAGCAGATAAATGAAGTTCTTATTTGCAGTTAGTGTTTTCCTACACCAATAAAGCATCTAGATGTTTCAATAAGTGGAAAATTAGCATGTGCTAGGTTTAATAAAGGAATCAGTACAGTTTGTATACAGCACTTTAAATTAAGGAGCTATGAAAAGTAAACAAGGCACAACACTCCAGAGGGAAATGAAGAGAGAAAATCAAGTAGAGCTGTGATGTATGACGTGTCAGAACAGAAAAAGACACTTGTGTAATGAACTCAGGGTAACATTTAACGCCACACACCAGCTTGTCCTGCAAGTTAAGAACAAGTGTCCTACCATGAAGCAAACCAGAAAACATAAAACTAAGAAAGCAAAGAGAAGTACATCTTGACGTAAATTATGTAATATTCTTGGTCTGTTTCACAGTGAGTGGCAGACTGCCTGTTTTCAAAAAGTACAGATACTGGCAGGAAAAACGAAAAAGGAGTATGTCATACCTATAATGATTAACTTACAAAAAATCCCAACAAAACAAAACATTGGAATACTACAAGGTTGGATGCAGTACATTAATGGTTTCCATTGTATTTCGAGTACATTTGGGGCCCATTCACAAAATACGTTATACTATCACAGGAAGCAATTAGACTGCCTGTCGCTACTTATTCTGGAGAAATTCTACAGGGCAGTCATTCATTTGTTATCTCACAGCTGGATACAAATATTTTGGTTGTTTATTTCAAATTTCTTTCTTGAGAATGAAGTCAGATTGACTAGTCTCTAATTCTCCAGGTTCTATTTGATTCCACTATAAAAAATGTTTTGACTCTGTTTTTGACACCCACACTGAAATTCCTTAACAAATTTCTGCAGTAAACAACTACAAAAGACATCTTGCATCATTTTCATTTTCTGATCTACAAACCCAGCATTTTTAGAAAAAGTAGGGATTGGGCTCTTTGTTTGCAAGTAATGATTCCAAGGCAGACTGATGCAATGAAAGCACATGTAAGTGAAATTTTTATAACACAAGCTTCAAAGTGCTTTCCAGAATTACATAATTGGCCTGGAAAATGCTAATTATATTTGACAAAGTAAATTCTTTTTTTCCCTTCCTAATGCTACAAGTGATAATACTCATCTAGGCCTTCAGGACACTTGGTTAGTTGGAGCAGAACACATATCTCATTAAGCTGCTGAACTCCAAAAGTCCCAGACAACCATGGCAAACATTCTACACAGCATAAGAGGTATGAATGAGATTGGATTTGCAGTACACTCCTTGTCTATCAGTGCACCATATGTGAGGTAAATGCAGAGTAAACTTTTCACAGTCACTGCTTCAATATTGCATGTAAATATACATTATGATTTCCAAGATTTGGATATGAGTTCCATTGCCCTACTCCTGTTTCATACCTACACTAAATGAGTTCCATTGCCCTATTCCTATCTGTTTCATACCTACACTAAATGAGTTCCATTGCCCTACTCCTATCTGTTTCATACCTACACTAAATGAGTTCCATTGCCCTACTCCTATCTGTTTCATACCTACACTAAATGAGTTCCATTGCCCTACTTCTATATGTTTCATACCTACACTAAATGAGTTCCATTGCCCTACTCCTATCTGTTTCATACCTACACTAAATCCCCCCCCTTTTTTTTTTAGGTCCACAGGGGAGGATTCTACTCATTATTGTGAATTAGTAAAAATCTGCTATATTAAGTAGGTAATTTCAGAACTTCAAATCATAGAAAACTTGGGTTTAGAATTTTAAAACTGACTAAATATGCATATAAGCTCTACAAATTTTGCAACTTACCACAATGACAAGAGTTAAAAATGCTGGACAATATAATGAAAGTCTTACCTGGTCTGAAGGAGAACAGCATTTATTTGCCATTTTCATCTAAGAAGGAGAGACAGAAGAATATACAGAGTTACTAATATGCTGTAATATAATTAGCATGGATTTATTAAAAACCGCATTAATGCTTCCAAATTATATGTATGAAAAATTAAATCATTCAGTGCTTAAACAGAGTTTTACTATTACACTAAATTTACAACATTGAGGACTCAAAAGATCACAGAATCATAGAATCAACCAGGTTGGAAGAGACCTCCAAGATCATCCAGTTCAACCTAGCACCCAGCCCTATCCAGTCAACCAGACCATGGCACTAAGTGCCTCATCCAGTCTTTTCCTGAACACCCCCAGGAACAGTGACTTCACCACCTCCCTGGGCAGCCCATTCCAATGGCAAATCACTCTCTCTGTCAAGAACTTCCTCCTAACATCCAGCCTATACTTCCCCTGGCACAACTTGAGACTGTGTCCGTTGTTTATTATAGTTTCCATTAAATCTTTCATACAAAGACTTACATTTATGAATTGAACTTCACTCTGAGTGAAAATAGCATACTGCACTGTACGCACCTCACTTAGGTCTCAGTGAAACAACTGCTTAAGCAGATACATAAATGGGGTATGTGATTGAATCCCCATCCCTGGTGGTGCTTAGAAGATGCAGTGATGTGTTGCTGAGGAACATGGATTAGCACCAGATTTCAAGTCAGAGTTAGATAATAGTTGGACCTCAAAGGTCTTCTCCTACCAAAATGATTAAGTACCTGTGAAACAAAGGTCATAGACTCTAAGATGTAGTTAAAGATGAAGGGAATATTGTTCAGGCCTTCCTTACATTCTTCAGGAAAGAGCTGCATCTCTTTCTTCCTCCTCTCTGTTCAGCTAATGAAAAATTTTCTTGATTTTGGCTATTCTTTGGCAGCCATAGTTTGCATAGATGAGTGCTGGTTAAACTCTCACAGATACTTCCTTAAAGTGAAACACTTCTTTAAACAGCAATATTGTTAAAGTGCAGTAATATAGAATGTATGCAGAAAAAGGTAAGACTAGAAAGACAGACTCCCCTGTATCACAGAATCATTCTGCAAACTGTCCTGTAGCTAATGAGTACTTCCCAAGGACCTAATCATCAAAACCTCTGTTTTATAACAAATTAAATGTTTGTGATAGAAACTTGGCTAAAAGCTCTAGCTTTGCACAGGGAATCAACAAAAACCACAAGAAAAGAGCTTAAGAAATTCAGAACTCATGTGCTGTCTCTTCCAGATTTATAAAATCAAATCTGTGGGTAATCTTTGGAAGCACATCATGTCCACAGCCATGTAGCTCACTAAACACGGTGATGGCATTGCCTGTTGCAGAGCGTTGACTCTGACCAGCAGCTGAGCACCCACACAGCTGCTTGCTCCCTACTGCCTTCACAATAAGGGTGAGAGAAGAGGAAGAGCAAAAGTTGAAAAACTCACTGGTCAAGACAAAGAGTGAAGGAAGTAGGAAAATAAGTGATATAAAGGCATCACTCACTGCCTCCCACAAGCAAACTGATGTTCAACCAGTCTCCAAGCAACAGCTACCTAGAAAGACAAACTCTCACTTTTTTGCCCACTGCATCACTTTTTTAACTGAGCACAATGTTGTATGGTATGGAACATCAATTTTGGCCAGTATGGGGCAGCTTTCCAAGTTGGCCCCTTCCTAATTACTTGCTCATCCCTTGCTGAGAGGATTGAGTGTATCAAAGTGGGGGTGGGGGGGTGGAATCAAAGTCTTGAAGCTGTAGAAGCACTGTTCAGCAACAACCAAACACTGGTGCCTTACCAACACTGTTTTAGCCACAAATATAAAACAAAACAACACACGGTTGCTATGAAGACAGTTAACCTTCATCCCAGCCAGATGCATCGTAACCAGACAAGGCTCTTTGTGGGGGGTTGGACTAGATCTTCAGAGGTCACTTCCATTCCATATCATTCTTTGATTGTGTGTTAAGTTTATGACAGTGTCAAGGTTTCTCTGAACTCGTCTTGGAGTGTCTGGATATATATTATAGCTTGTTTAGCCATAAAACAAACAACTAACGAACAGAAGAATATTGCCTCCTTAGTTTTAGCAAAGCATAGGTGTGGGATGTAATGACACATAAAAGTTAGATAGATAAAGCATATAAAATGTGTATATATATATATATATATACACACACACACACAAAGTTGTAATTAATAGATGGCAATCAAGTCATTATTCTGTTCAGAGTAAATTATCTATGACTATAAATAGGTCACTGTCACAGAGGGGGATTCTGCCGCCTATGCAGATTGTGGAGGAGGGGAGAAATTAATTGGTGTGAGATAATAGGTATAAAAATGTATATTTATTAACTTCAATATTCTGAACTCTCGCCACCCCCAACCACTGTATTTTTATATTAAAAAGATTCTACATGGTCATGAAGACATTCTAGGATTAATACCACACTATAACTTATTAATAACTAGCATACGTTTAAACTATAAACAGAGAGAGGTTTCCCCGTGGCCAATACAGCTTTGGGGTCAATATACTATTTGCCCAGCAAGTGGGATGAATGCTCTTTCTGCTCTATGGCAGAGGCAATAGGAATTAGAGAGGCATTAAAGCATTTACTTACAATTCTTACTAATTATCAATAATCACCCTCCGAGGCTACATCACAGCCTATACAAAGTGTCCAAATCTTCAGGGTCTTTGCCCATGGACTTTGAGGCTGGAATCCTCCCGGTTTCTGGGGAAATGAACAGTCTCTGACCTTGTTCTCCTGGCAAAGGATGCAATCTCTGCCCTTGTCTCCTGGCTTCTCGTGGACACTCTGTCTGGGAACTGTTGGCAAGACCTCAGGTGCAGAGGGAGTATGGAGTTGTGCAGTCTGAGCATGGTCTTATGCTCGCTGGCAGGCTGATCACGTGCAGACAAGTGGAGTTTGCTTCCTGGTAACTCGGCAGCACTGGCGCTTACCAGGCAATAAAGGCAGGCAATACAGGACCTGGTCCTGATAACTCATTGCAGTGGCGTGCAAGTGTGCACAGCTGGCTGGGAGACTATAGTAGAATCTGCCTCCGTAATAACAGCAAAGTAATTAGACATAAACAGTGCTGGTGAGTCTGAATCTAATAATAAGCGAGTGTGCCTGAATGTGAGCGATCGTGAGCGAAGAGCACGTTGTTTACCTGCGTGCCTCTATTTATCAACTGTGGGCTGAGATCAGTGGCCCTTTGGACACTAGAATGACCAATGAGGTTTTGGCAGTCAGCAAAACAATACAATAATAGGCAAAATCACAAGCCTGGACTTTCCCAAATATAGTAAAAAACACGGGCTAGCACTCAGCAAGCATGAGCTGGGCATGTGGGGCTTACACAACGTGTTTACAACCACCTTATAGAACCTGGGCAGACCAGATTTTATGGCACCAGGCCTATTGTGCCCCTTTTGTGCTTGTTTATCCATTTAATGTGTTTACCTCTGGTTTAGACAGAAAAACATGTCCAGGCAAGGTAAGGCAAAAAATAAGCCTATTTTCAGGCCTACAGGCCCTCCACAACAGTCACCCCAGCACAAAATGCAGTGTGGAGAAGCACAGGATGACAGAATGAGCTCTAACTGTATGGACACAAAGTGACAACAAGGCTCAGGGCTGTAAGAGCTCACTAATCAGTCCTAACCATTAGGGCTCCCTATTCCTCATATGCTCATGTTTGAATTGAGTTGTGTGGTTAAATGCTGCTGCTCAGAGTGACCGAGGTTGTGAGGATGAGGTGGCCAGAGATGCTGAGATCCTGGGGCATCTGTCAGACTCATCTCTCACCTTGGGCAGAGTGCTGGGAGACCATGCCAGCCCTTTGGATGGACCCTGAAATGCTCCCTACCATCTCCCTGCCACGCCAGCAGAGGGATGAGGGCACAACAGAGGCAGGTCATACTTGTTGGCACTTGCACCATAGTGTAGATGAGGACCAATAATGAGGATGGATCAAGTGGATGAGGAGTCCCCAGCAAGGTTCCTCACAGTTCTTGCACACACATCTGCTTATAGCAGTCTGACTCCAGGCTACATTGGCTGCACTGTGCCAGTGATGGCCTGTAGCGTGTTGGGAGTGAGAGAAGGTGGAGAGCATCTCAGTGCTCTTGGGGTCCCAACAGCAACAAACTATCAGGAATTCAAGATCCCACTTTGTCACCTGGATAAAACAAACTGGTGACATGCTTAGTGCTGCAGAGGGTAGCAGACCTCAGTAGGGTGTTTTGGTAATAGGCTTAATCCTGAGCAGTTGGGCAGGACACAGTCAAAAGGCACTCAAAATACTTTAAGGTCAACAGGAATGCTGTCACACCCACCCATACTTAGCTCTGACCTTTCTCCAGTGCCTCAGACACAAATATATAGACAAGGTAACTGCAGAAGCTATGTCATACACATAGGAAATATTTACTTGCGGGTCACTAAAGACATGCTCAATATTAAGATCATTACAGCACAAAGCATAGCAAGTTAACAGGGTTAGCTGGGATTCCATCTCCTTTTATCCTCTTGTTTTGGTTCAGTCAAGATACTTAATTTTATTGTGTTTAGATGTGCCTGGAAAAACATGTGTAAGACTAGCCATACAGGTTCTCTGCAGAATGAGGGTACTGCAAAGATCATCCTCATAACTAATCCAGCTTCCCAGTGGTAAGGGCAACAAGGTAGAATGCTTTGGACTCCACAGTTATTCACTGCACAGCTTCATCTCATTCCTTATTCAAAGCAGGGACAGCTGCAGCCTTAATGAAACCGTGGAGAGAAGATCTCCTTCTGCACCACATTACATCTGTGCATTGTAAGGTTGAAGTGACAGAAGTATGCATTTTCCATGTCACCTGACAGATGCCTCCTACAGATAGTGCAGAGAGAAAAACACAAATGGAAGATGCTACACCTTGGTGGCAGTGCCTGAGCTTTCAGCACTGCAATACAGTAACGGGAGCTGGAGACAGCAGGGGAACTGGAATGAAAAACCTGGCTCTTCAAAGCCTGCCAGAAACCTGGAAAATGAACTATGAAGCAATTTCAATCCTTGTGCTCTGTTCTAAATGAATACAGACAGGGAAGGAGCAGAACGGGGTAGAAATGATTCAGAACTACATACTTAACTCTAAATACCTCCCCTCACTTAACTTTGGCAAGCCAAAAAGGAAATCATTACACACTTGATAGATATATCTATATTCCTTTTCCAGACAGGGAAGAAGGAAAGATCTTAACAGACACCTATTTTTCACCTGGCTATAAGAGAATATTATGCAAATTATGTGCTGTTTGGCTAAACTTAAAAGATTCCTAACCTTACTGATGTATCATAGTATCATCAGGTTTGGAAGAGACCTCACAGATCATCAAGTCCAACCCTTCACCACAGAGCTCAAGGCCAGACCATGGCACCAAGTGCCACGTCCAATCCTGCCTTGAACAGCTCCAGGGATGGCGACTCCACCACCTCCCTGGGCAGCCCATTCCAGTGTCCAATGACTCTCTCAGTGAAGAACTTTCTCCTCATCTCGAGCCTAAACTTCCCCTGGCGCAGCCTGAGGCTGTGTCCTCTCGTTCTGGTGCTGGCCNGGGCACACTGCTGGCTCATGTTCAGGCAGGTATCGATCAGCACCCCCAGATCCCTCTCTGTCTGGCTGCTCTCCAGCCACTCCGACCCCAGCCTGTATCTCTGCATGGGGTTGTTGTGGCCAAAGTGCAGCACCCTGCACTTGGAGCTATTGAATGCCATCCCATTGGACTCTGCCCATCTGTCCAGGTGGTCAAGGTCCTGCTGCAGAGCCCTTCTGCCCTCCAACCCAGCCACATCAGCCCCCAGCTTGGTGTCATCTGCAAACTTGCTGATGACTGACTCAATGCCCACGTCCAGATCATCTATGAAGATGTTAAAGAGGATAACTGTGTGGAGAGTGAGATCTCCCAACATAACCTCAACCTCTCTGGTACTTTCAGATTAAATTTTTGAGTTTAAAGACAACAATGAAAGAAAACACAAACAGCAACCAAAAAATATTATCACATGCTTTCACCCCGGGAATAGAACTACTTGTATAATCATTGAGGCAATCAAATTTGTATACTGCTTCCTACACATGAGCATTTTGTTTCCATCTACCTCATATACCCCACATTCTGCTGTGTAAAAAAAGTAATATCTTCTTTATTCTCTTGCTTTTTAAATATATATGTTCAAAGCTTATATTTCATAAATCTCTCCATATTCAAACAGAAATTTCAGTCCTCTGATATAGGGAGTATCACTTAGGTATAGGTGCATATAAGGGCGTAAAAGAATGACAAGTGATTTTATATGTCATTACACAGAATAACATAAAATCCAAAAAGCCTTCAAAGGTGAAAATATGATCTGGATTAATAACCCAGATTTAAATATTTGAAGCTAAATTTTAACCTTCTACAATCCTCCAATGAAGCTGCTAGAATGATTAATAATATTTGAAGTGGAATAACAGCTTCTTAACTTGTTCCCCTATGTGCTTATGAAATACTCATTTGTTGGGTTTTAGATTTTGTTCTGGCTTTTTTTCCTTTTAATAACACCATCAGAATATACTGGGGAAAAAAATAAAACCTAGAGGAAGCTGCAAATAGAAGAAATATGTTTTCATAATATAAATGAGCTGGCAGCATTACCTTTAGGTGGTTGTATTGATCATGACAACATGAAAATGTTTGACAAAAGCTGCACATATATAATAGCTAGCTATCCAAATGGTGAAAAACAGAGATAAAGAAGTTATTCTGAAGAACTCTGTCCTAATAACCCACCTCCAGCACAGCATTGCTACTTCAGCCTACAAAGAACTCTCTAGCTGAACAAATTAAGAACAGAAGCAGTGAGAAGCACATGCAGATCAACTTGCTTGCTGTAATTGTTTCATCATGGCAGTTTCAAAGCCAATTTCTTTTCCTTTTCTCCCCTCAATTTCTTCAACTGTACCTCCTCCTGTGAGAAAAGAGGTGTGCTAAGAAATGAAAGTGATGCGCTGATTCATCTCTATTTCTGCCAAAAGTAGATGTGAAGAGCTTTGAGAATGTTGAGAAAATACAGGGAATGAATCACAACCAAAAGCAACAGGGAACTTCTATGCTGGTAAAAGTATGAGAAAAACAAGAATATGAAAAAAGTGATGAATAATTTGGGGCATAGGTACTTAGGGAAAAAAAAATAATGCATCCTGTCTGTAAAGCTGATTGTTAATAGAGGATTTTCTGAGTCAAGGATACAAGGCATGTATCACTAAGGAAGGCTGAAAAAACACCTTCAAATCTTTCTCCATGTTGAAGTACTCCCTGAGCTCCTATGTCTTCTAAGAAGTCACTCCAAGATAATCCTAGAGTCATTTCTATTCTACCAAGTAGCACATTTTAGACTTGCTAACATCCAGAGGTACCATCCTTAGGCAGGGACAATCTCTGACATCTTCATTATTGGAAGATGACTCCTCCTTTACACTTGATCCCCAAAGAGCTTGCCTTTGCATAGAAGTTAGATGTCTCAGTACTTCAGAAGAGGAGTCTGACATCAGCAGAAGTGTCACATTTTGGCAGAGCTATTTTTGTACTGTTTACATTAGGATTGTCTTCTGGTATCAGCAGGAGATCTGACAAAAAGCTGCCACTTGCTCAATGAGACTGGATTAGGGAAAAACAGCAAAATAAAGAATGATAAGGTAAAGTGATACATGAGAGATAGGGTGAACTGCAAGAAAACAGTTACTCTATCAGGAGCTCTTCAGGAACAAAAATTTTAGAAGATGTTATTCAGAATTATATACAAATGCATATGACAAAGGATGTACATAAAATTAGCACCAGATGATGTAAGAATGATTAAGGAGCAGGAAAAGATGTTGAAGTCAAGAAACAAGTATCGGCTCAAAAAAAATATAATCCAAAACCATTCAGAAAAAAGAAAGTGAAGAGTGTAAAGTCTTGCTGAAATGCTTAGTAATAGGCCAGGTAAGAATGTTGACATTCTTTATGCTAATAGTATCAGCAAGCCATTGATGCCACCTATCTAACAATTAATTTAGGTACAGAGAGGATGGCATAGGAGTGAACAAGAAATGAATAGTTTAAACATTTGCAGAGGAATTGAACTGGGAGTCAGGAAGGACTGTATTAATTAACATCTTAAATAAGAGATAAAAAACTTATCTAAAATAATCCCTCAACCAGTGGTGATTATCTTCAGGTCCTACTGGAGAATGGAGAAGATACTCCACAGAAGTGCAGAAGCACAGAATCAGGAAAAAGCCCTGAGGGCTTACAGATCCATTCCCCGATATTAATTTCAGAAGTATAAGAAATGAATAATTTTGTGAAAAGATAACATAAATGTAACACAAATCTTTCAAAAAGAATTTTCAAGAAATCTAATTCCAAGCCTCAAAGCAGTCTGGATATTCATCTGTGTCCTCTGGCCACCCAGAGAGCAGGAGCATGCTCCAGCCTCCTCTTGCTGTATGCTTTAGCTGCTTTCCAGCCTCACAGTCCTGGTCCGAAATACTGGATTGCAACAAAAGATGTCCTCACTGACTACTGCATCGCCTGTTCTGACAGTCAGCAATCAAAATAATACTCTGAGCAGAATTTTCCAGTTGTACAACAGGCTACACCTCTGGCAAAACTTAAAATCATTAAGTCCAAGCAAAAATAGTACTCACTTCTCATATGATCCACACAGAGTTTACGCCGTATCTCACTAAGAACCAGTACTCAGTACATAATATTACATTGCAGCAGACAGGTCATGGAATGAAGGTATGTTACAAACAGGATCAGGGAAGTGATTGCCCCAATGTATACAGCACTGGCGAGGGCACACTTTGAGAACTGGTACAGTTTTATAGTCCTCACTACCAGAGCATGTCCAGAGAAGGACAAAGCTAGGGAACAGGTCTCATAAGAAGCAGTTGAGGGAACTGAGGTTATTTAGTCTTTAGAAGGAGGCTAAGTGGAAACCGTGCTCTCTACAACTCCCTGAAAGGAGGTTAGACCGAGGTGGATGTTGGTCTCTTATCTCTAGTAGAAGAAAATAGGATGAAATGAAATGGCCTCAGATTGCACTGGGGGAAGTCAGATTGGACATTAGAAGAAAATTCTTCATTGAAAGGGAACAGTTTCCCTAGGGAGGTGGTTGAATCCCCACCCCTGAAGGTGTTTCAAAGACACAGGAAATGTGGTACTGAAGGACATGGTTTAGCACCAGACTTGGTAGAGTTAGCTAATGGTTGGACTCAATGATCTTAAAGGTCTTTTCCAACCAAACCCATTCCATAATTCTATTATGTCAGGATATAGAATCATAAAATGGTTTAGGTTGGAAGGGACCTCAAGGATCATCCAGCTCCAACCCCCTGCCATAGGCAGGGACACCTCCCACTAGAGCAGGTTGCTCATGGCCTCATCCAGCCTGGCCTTAAACACCTCCAGGGAGGAAGTATCCACAACCTCCCTGGAATGCTACAACTAATAAAATCTGCTTACATTTGCAGCCACTTTCTATTGTCTTATTCACCTATATACTTGGAGGGAGTTTTATTGAACAGATTTCTTTAAAAAATAAAAGAATTTGGCTCAGTAACTATGAACTGGAATTGCTCTAAAAATATTACAATATACCTTTTTGCTAGTCACAGAGAAGAAATTATGAAATTTGCTGAATAATTTACATTGCTGTCTTGTAACTCTCATGTAGTAATAGTCTATAAATTATGCAAATCACTAAATTAAAAATAATACAGAGAACACATCATAAGAAAAAATGCTTGATTTTGTAAAAATATTGCTTAAGCAATTGATTAAAAAAAAAAAAACCAACAATCAGAATAAATGTGCTATTGTGATCAAATATGATTTCCTGTGATTTTTGAAGATTGGAGAAATAAATTCGAATTATAATCTGATTTTTTTTTTGTTGTTGTTGAAATCCAATTAAAAAAAAAAAAAAAAGACAAAAAAAAAGGTTATATCAAAAGCTCTGGGAAGTAACCAGAAAGGATATATGCTTTGCTTTAAAAAGTCTTTAAATCGATAAATGCAATCTGATTTTCTATTACTCTCTGTTCTATAACAACACCATAAATTTTGAAAACTTTCTAGTACTTTTGACCAGATTACCTCTCCCTACTCTTTCCTTTCTCCTTTTCCTCCCCATACACATGTTTTTATATATGGTATCTTAACTGTGAGTTATTTTCTACCCTTGGAAAACTAGAAATAGTTTTACAATAGCATAGACAAGAAAATATGCAGAAAGTAACATACATTTTGAAGTGTCAAATCACTGATGTTAGTTGATATTGCTCTCAGCCAGTCAGCACTCTCCTGGGCTGTATAAAACTGAAGTATCCCAGTACTAACTCCATCGAGTGCCAGCACTTCAAATGCATTAGATCTGCAGCAAGAAGAAATATATCCATAAAGGAAGATATGTCAATTTTCTGAAACTGCCCAATATTTCTCAGTGTTCCAGTGATTTTTTGATGACTTTTGAGCAGTTCTGAGTCTGAACTTTACAAATCAAAAGAAAGGCAACAAAAGGAAGGATAATAATGGGCAGTACCAGCAGCAACACATGCAATATGTAGTTTCTCCATACCAGTATATTTATGTGCTGATCATTTACTCCCCATGAGTATGCAAGCTACGTTCATAATTACTGAATTTCAGGTAGTGTGTTTAGGAAATATGCATTATATATATATTTTTTTTTTAGAAAAAAACAGAATTGCTATTTCCTTTATTGCTTTTTGGTTTCATTTGCTAAGAATGTATTAAGTTGGAAACAACTGCCTTTTTTAGTTTTTTTTTTTTTAACATATCATAGAATCATAGAATAGAATGGTAGGGGTTGGATAAGATTAAAAGGCCTGAAGTTGCACCAGGGGAGGTTTAGATTGGAGATTATGTGCTAGTTTGAGGCAAAGTGGAATATGTCTACTTGAAAAAATAAATTATAGGCTGTGAAAAGAAAACAATAGTGATGTCTACTTCACTCATAGGCTTGCTGAGATGTATAAAAACATAGATCAGACAGTGTGTGAGAGTCTCTGTCTGTCACAGTCAGTGCCTGTGCTTTTCTCCCTAGGCTTTTTCTGTGTACCCCAACTAATTCTGCTTCTAATCCTCCTAGCCAATCCTCCAAACTCACCTTGTACATAAGGCAAACCCTGGAATAAGGTAGAGGGGTGGAAAGAAGTTGGAAGGGTAGCTGGGAACCCCTCCTGGGCACTCTGATTTTTGGGAGGGGTTTTGTGATTCTGTATTACTTTTAACTTCTATATTTCTGTATATAGCTGTAAATATTGGAAATACCTGCTTGTATATTGTGCTAAGCTGTGAATATAAAGCTTCATTCCTTAACTTCCATCAGGTTGAGTCTAGTCTGGGTGTCTTCATAAGAGTGTGGGGGGCAGCTAATACCCAAACCATCACTGATTAGTAGAAACATCTCCTTGAAAGCATTCTCAAACACTGGAATGGGCTCCCCAAGGAGATTAACCTCCCCAACTCTGCAGGTGTTTAGAGGCAGAGACGAGGTGCTGAGGGACATGGTTTTGCACCAGGCTTGATATAATTAAACAATGCTTGTACTCGATCTCAAAGGTTTTTTTCTCATCTGAAATGATTCTGTGATTCAACATACTGCTGGGAAAGACATTTTTAATTTCAGTGACAGCACATATATTTGTTTTGTGTATAATATAGAGAATATCATTGTTACCTACTACATTTACAAATCAGATCTTTTTTACTTACATACTATATCTCTTTGTTTTTGGTACTAACCTAGAGAAAATGAAACTAGTGAACCAAGATTACTGATCCATGAACTTGCTGGGTTTTCATGGGATTCTCTGAGGTAAACTGAAGTCCTCTGCTGTTTCATATGTGGTATATGCCAACATGAGCATTCAAACTGACACACAGAAGTTAATAGATAGCTATTAATTCCTGACTTAAAAAA
Source organism: Tricholaema leucomelas (assembly GCA_013400475.1). Classification (NCBI taxonomy): domain Eukaryota; kingdom Metazoa; phylum Chordata; class Aves; order Piciformes; family Lybiidae; genus Tricholaema lacrymosa; species Tricholaema leucomelas. The sequence continues at coordinate 123,181 of WAAF01007956.1, forward strand.
CTTCATAACCGAAAAAGTTATTAACCTAACATTTGTCATTTGTGGGCATTTTGATGGTGGACATGAATACTGGAATCTATACACTTGCTAATAAAGGTCATGTAAAATACCCATCACACATAATATTAAAAAGACAAAATGTCTTAGCAGATATATAAAATCACTAAAAATCACTAAAATGATGAAAGTTGGAAAAGACCTTGAAGGTCATTCAGTCCAACCGGAAGCCAGCTACCAGCAACGCTAAACTGGAGCCTCAAGTGCAACATCCATGTGCTTCTTCAACTCCTCCAGGGATGGGGGCTCTACCACCTCCCTGGGTAGGATCTTCCTAGGCATAACCTCCTCTCTTACCCTTCTTATCCACAAGCACAGCCTTCTGTGCTCTTGGCTTCTGCTTCATCCCCNGTAGTAGAAGAAGAAGAAACACAAGAAGTGTAGAAGAAGAAGAAACACAAGAAGAGGAAAAGCAAGAAGAGAGAAAGAAGATATGTATCAACTGATATGCTTCACTGCTAAAGGAGTTGTAAAATGTTATACTTGCTCTTTACAAAATAACTTTCTTGGTCTGAAGACTTAAATATGTATCGGTCAATTTACTTATTTTCCTTTCATGACTGAATTATTGTAGTAACTAATAAAATCTGATGACAAGGTCAAAATTCTCTGTCACTTTGATTTCAGTAAATCTGTTTCACCTCTTCAGAAAGAAAAAAAAAAAGGTCAAAACAAATCCTTTTATTTTCTTCTGGTAAACTGAGTAAAATATTAACTTCTCAAGTATATTGTTCCCTTCACCTAAAGCTCTGAAAAAAGATCCTAACAGTGCCAAATTGCGATGACTTACAGCATGATCTCTTCAACACCCAAGAAGAGGGAAGATCTGTCAATCTCTATGTACTGATACCGAGTGGAGCATGGGAACAGACTTAATACATCACCATGAAGAAAGGCCATTCACAATGCCTAACTTAGACAAATTCATGTATTACAGTGAAGAGAATCTTTACACAGAGATAGAGGATAATCCAGAGCATTTAAGAGAGCCAAGAAATTCTCTCCACTGAATCCACAGGATGCCTAGATACTAAGTCAACTTCAGTAGACACATAAAAGCACGTACAATGTGTACTTTGGCCAAGTGGCACAAAGTTACACAAGTGGCTGATTAAAGATCACAGAAAGGAATTCTTCAGCTAACAACCAATTAAACCAACACAAGCAATCAAGATTGAAAACAATAGAAGCTTTACTGTAAAAATGAGACAATCATAATGTGAAATACAGTGCTAGCAATAGTACAAATTATACCAAAATTCTGTATTTACCTTATGTTTGGATTTACCTTAATGATGTTTTCACAGCTGATTCGACATGTCAGTGCCTTTAATCTACATAAGCGTATCTAGGAAGTTTTTCATATGAGTAATAAATTTGGTTAAAAAGTGTTGGACTGCCTGGCACTATAATGCTAATTGAGGTTCATGCCCTTGAAATCTTTTGGCATGAGGAGGGTCTAGAGCTTGCAGAAATTAATTCCTGTCATGACTACAGGGATCATCAGTGTCTTTACGATTAATATATATGGAAAAGAGTATTTCAAGATCTTAAACTCTCCACATGGTTTAAATATCCAGTTTATACTGCCTATGAAATTCAGGCATGTTTATTATGGGAAACAGATGTCAACTTACTTGAGTTACATTTATTAATGTTGTGGATTTCTTTGAAATCTAAACAAACACACTCTGCCTTCAGAGGAAAGAGCAATCACACAATTAGAGCCTGATCATATAATTAGGATTATTATTACTAAGATAAAACAGTGCAAATCAAGTTTTCTCCCCTATCGCTCTTTTGAAAACTGGCGTTTCTTGAACAAACAGGTATTTTGTAAAATAACAGCAATAAAACTAAGTAATGAGCATCACAGGCTTCAATATGTTCATCTTGCTCCAGAATTTTTTTCTTTTTTTGTGGTCAAAGTTAGTGGGAAACAGGCAGGTCTGTTGTAGAAACTCAAGACTGTTTATCCTGAGGCATTCATTTATTGAAGGCATCTAGGAGTAAAGCCTTGCTGAGCTAATCCTGGTGGATTAGACTTTAGGTCATACAAAAATCACAAGACAAAATAAGTCTCAGCTTTTCCAGAAACAAGGAAAAAGGTAATTCTTTCAACTCAGTAGTAATATTAATACAAATAATTCCCAGAGAGTAATGATCTGTTTACCTTTTGGGGGGAGGCACAATTTATTTCACTTTTCTTCTCCTTACTAGTAAAAAGACATGGAGAGATCAAGTATACGGACTTCTAAGGGGTGCTCTTCACTAGGAAAACATCAATTTATGGGAGCAACAAATGGTCTTCAGGGGGAAGCAAAAGTGGTGCCCAAGTACACATATCCTGACAAGAATGGGAGTTGTTGATTCTTGCTCATGCACTTAATTGCAGTACAGATATTGAAACTAGAAGCTCAATATCATGAACATAAAATATTAAAAAAATAAACTCCTTCTCCATATGTTGGCTTCACACTACTGAGCAGACCTAAAGAGATGTATTTAAGGATGTGAATGTATTGCCCTTGAGGCAAAGAAAAAGAAAATTTCTGTAATTTTCATGTCACTTATTTTTTTTTACACGTTTGGACTGCAAGTATATTGCATCCAAAAGCATGTCTAAATTCTGACTATAGTATTTTATCTCACTTTCACAAGTGGAACAGGTTCTAAAAGCATCCTAATCTCTAAGAATCAACGTTCAGTGCTGATCTCTTATTCTAAGTGTACGGGATAGGTCTCTGACTTAGCAGAAACACCAAAAGTCATATACAGTGAAATACATTGATTTTATTACATTGCTATCAGGTCTAAAAGCCATTGAACATGAACATCACTTTCCAACTATGCAGAATTAAAAAATTCCCATGGTGTTAATACTCCTTAAGTACCAAAGGAAATCTCAGGTCTCAAATCCTAACATACCACAGATAAAAATAGAAACAGCAAGTAACATCACAATACCTGGGGAGGAACCTCCTTACTTTGAGGGATGGTAGAGCATTGGGAACAGGCTGTCTAGAGAAGTGGTGGAGCCTCCACCTATGGAGGCATCCAAAGCCTACTTGGATACTGTCCTATGCAACCTGCTCTAGGTGAACCTGCTCTGGCAGAAGAGTTGGGCTAGATGACCTCCAGCATTCCCATCCCTAACATTCTGTGATTTTGTGACTTTGAGAAAAGATAGAGATGTTCCTGGCCATCTCATGACACAAGCTAAAAGTATGACCTTTCTGCAGATTTACTGAAGAATTCGAAATACAGAGGAGAGTATGTGCATGGTTTAACCAAAAATGCATATACATATAGCCTAATCTGATTGTATCAGACTAGATATCATCTAAACCATACTAAAAGTATGCTACAGTCTAAGAGACAATGCTATAGAACATTTCTAATCCAAAAAGTGTCAAAAATATTGATCAAGATGCTGACATGACATACATTATCATGCTCTATTTTTTTTAAATAAAGGCCAGGAAAAGATGGTCTTTGGTAACACACCAGACCCTATTTGACCTCATGACAATTTTTTTCCTGTTTCTAAGTTTACCTGAAAGGCAGACCTTTTTTACACCATCAGAAAAACAATGTCGAAAATATGAAGCAATCTTGAACATAATGGAGAACAAAAGTGAAGAAGGTCAGAGAGGACAGCCACGCTGGCTGACAGTTTACCACATCAGAATAGCAAAACCAGTTGGACTTACAGGTACAACACACAGAATATGTAATACTAGATTTTAAAACAGTAAGTCTGTCATTGATTTTAGTAGCAAAACTATTCTAAGTCAGCTGAAGCCGACTGAGAGAATTTCACGGCTATAACAAGCTGGGTTTTTTTCTAGTACGAAAAAGAAGAATTGAAAAAAGTAGAGCATGCATTACCTGTGATAGCAAAATAATCATAATGCCTTCAACATCTTTTCACAAGCCATACCATTTTGTGTAGTTACAAGGCAATGCCAGTGAAATAATTTTGATGAAAAGAACGATACAAACCTCTCTGAACTTAGTTAAGGTAGAAAACAGAGGAAGAGACCTTTCACATGTTCCATCTGAGGAAAAGGCACACAGCTGTGCACACGAAACTATAGGATATAGTTCCAATACTCCACCAACACAGGCTTCAAAAGTAATCTGGCAATTCTGCTAACAGTACATCTTTTCAAGACCAACTGATGTAACCAAGACAATAAAATACAATGAAGCATTATAACAAAAGGAACTGATGACAAAAAACACGAGGGAGATAAAGTCACAAGGATGACATATAGTCATGGATTCAAAAAGCAGATGTGCTGTCTAATAGCATATGCAAATAGTTACAAGTAAACATCCCGGGAATAGCTAAGCAAATTGGTTAGAAGGATCTGCAAAGCATCCAGGGGAATTGTCATGAGCTCATTCAAACCACTTTAGACTGATGGCTGAAATGTGAAAAGGAACAAAGATGCATAGGAATGGTTGAAAAGAGGATTGTTACCAAGACTGATACAAACATCTATACTTGTAATGGCTCGTTGGTTCAATTTCGTGCAGAGCAGACACCTGGTTTGAGAGAGCAATTACTGAAGAAAAATGTTGGAATTTATGCTAATATGAACATAGAGACATGTAAAAGAAAGGATATAAGCAGGATAATAGTAAAACTATGTACACGAATTTCAGATGAGGAGAGAACAGAATAAGAGCAGCCTGGTGTCCCTCAGGCAAAATAAGCACCTTTAGTAAGAACAGGGGAAAGACCTCATTCACAGTAAATCTCAAGAGGAGATTCCTTTAATGTTCATATAGATGTTTCTGTTGGTTTACAAAAACAATCAAGGAGCATGTAGTAGAACTATAGGATAGGCTTTATATAACTTACAACTAAATGGAAAAAAAACCCAAACCACTCACCCATAATAAAGGACTGCTGTATATACTAAATGTATATACTAATATGTCAGTGCAGTGCATCACAAGAGAATATGTCTCTCCAAGACTGAAACTGAAAGCACTAAGTGCCTCAGTCCTTATAAGAATGTATGTATGTGATGCGTTGACCCTGTGCCAGCAGCTAAGCATCCACAGTGCAACCCCCACCCCTCTCCAGTGGGACAGCAGAATAGAAAGAGTAAGAAAACTCATGGGTTGGAACTAAGATAGTTTCACAAGCAAAAGGAAGAAGAAAAAATTCCAACAAACCAAGTGATGCAAATGCAACCACTCATCATCCCTTGCCAGTAGAATGATACCCAGTCAGTCTACAAGCAATGGCTAGCTCTCTCCAAACCTCGTCTTCTCAGTTTTTACTGCTGAGCATGATGTTACATGACAAGCAATATCAATTTGGTCAACACAGTGGTTTAGGTTGTGCACTGTCCCAACTTCTCATTGAGTGGGAAAAGAAGAGGAAAAAAGAGACTTATTGTGCAAGCATTGCTCAGCAACGACCAAATAAGTTTGTTACTATTTTAGTCACAAATGAAGACAACCCTGTATGGCCTTATATGAAGAAAATTCACTCAATTTCAGCCTGACTCAGTATCAGAAGCTGCTTGCTTCAACTAATTCTCAAAATGTACACACTGCTGTCTTGGGAACAGGAATCCCTTGGGATTGCTCCATCTAATGCATACAGTGCACAGAACAGGGGTGAAACTGCTTTAATCTATGAGGCTGATAACTGAACTCTGAGATTTAAATGTATCTTCTTCATTTTATCCTTTGAGTAACACTGATGATAAATTAGTGATGAGTTGATATACAAATGTGCACACAGAGATCTGTTCAGTTAATTTACACCTGAACTCTCACCCTTCAATGGGTGAGAGCCTTGTGATAGATTGGGAAAGGTGGGACCACATGAACTCATCGGTTGCAGTAAGAATGAAGAAAGCAGTGGAGGAAGTGATGAGAAACTAAGTAAAACAGAATTAAGATTCAGATTATGGAAGAACTTCAAACTTTCCCGAACAATTGATTTTTTTTCACCTGTGATGTTTTAACACAAAGTCTGGGAGAGGAATTACCAGCAGATTTAGGAAACTAGTTGCTCTAAGGTAAAGCAGCCTAACTGTCCTACTAGAAACCCAATGATTTTCAAGTCGTTTCATGAAAGAGATAAAAAATATCAGATCAATAAATGTATACCCATGAAATTTATGGTAGCAGGTAACTTGTATAGTTGATGCTTCAACAGGGATCCCAATTCTTTCATTAACTAAAAGGTAAATAGCATGCAATAAAGAAAATGGAAAACAACAACAGAAAATGAACATCTGTTTTCAACCATATGGAGAACTCCTTGGACTACTGAGACCAGTATAACTGGTAGATTTGAGGCAGATCTCCTACATGGAGTGGCTTGCAGAAAAAAACCTTGATGCATGCTGCAATATGTTAAACTTTTTCCAAGCACATTATCTATTGAAGCTTTATTAAACTTCATTTTTGCTTTCATCTTCCCTGGGGTCCAGGCAAATCACTTTTGACAACCTATTCCATAGCCACTTTATGGACCATTATTTAGGTCTCTGAGGTGTATAAAAAAAAAAAAAACCAACAACAAAACAACTCTGTGATCAAAAATATAGTATTTTGTACCAGGTACTTTGACAAAGGCTCTTGTCAATATGAGTTTCTATGCAACAGTGTTATTCAGCATAGTCATGATTGTGCAGCATGCTAGTGTTTGTAAAGAAAAAGAGGAGTTAATTTGCATTACAGAATTTGGGTATATAGAAACATTTGATTAGAGATGCAGAATGAAATGCTGCACATTAAAAAAATAATTCAAGTAACACCAAGCTTAACCTCTGTAGTAGCTGCTGATGTTGAGTATCTAAGGTATAATATATTAGAGAAGCATATTTGTGAGGGATATTTTTTTTCCTTCATTTCAACTGGATAATTGCCATGCATGACATTCATCTCAAGAAGATGGACTGCATAGGTTTTAATAAGACTTTCATATCTCCACTCTTATAGAGCCAATTCTCCAGAGCAAAAATCTTAGGTGCAGCTAGCTAACCCAGCATTTCTCATTTTAGATTACAAACCTTAGCTTATTTGTTCCAGCTTTGTACCTCGAGATCTGAGCCATTGACAGGGGAACTGATAAGGTGTCTAGCCAGCGCTTCTCGTATTTTGGCTCATTAGCTATAGGTGAAGAAGGTGATGATGGAGCCTGTACAGAATAAAGGAGATTCAGTCAGTGTAGTTTACCACAGTATAGTCAAGAAAATATGAATATGTATCTCTAGCTCTGCTTGTCTCAGAAGTGAATGATTATAGCAATAAAACTATTCAAGAAAGTCAGACTTTAGCAAAGAAATAAAAATAAGCATTGAAGTAGAACTGACTCCATCTGGTTACTAGGCTTATGGACTAATTTCAGTACTATCTTACCATTTTAGACCACTACATTTTTTTCAGTATTTATAACTGACAATGGGAGCAAATAGGTTTTTAGTCATAAATGTCCTGAAGTTTTTCAAACACAACATGAAAGACAACTTTAAACTCATTTGGTCTGCACAACTCCTTTACATCCCTCTAACAATCACTAGAGAAAAAGACAAATAAAATCTTCATATAAAGTCTACACCAGAGAACACTGGTTTTCTTATTTCTTGTTGTGACTTATGTACAATGTTATTTAGTAGTAGACTTAAAATTCTGATTTCCTTGTTATTACTGTCCATATACAGACTGATGAACTTTGAAATTTCTTTTTTTTTTTTTAATGCAGTTGTCAGAAAGGCAAAGTGGTTGATATTATGACAGTAGCAGAGGACATGCAGAATTCAGAAGAGTGAAAATATATTTTTCTTACAATCTACTCATTTCCTGTAACTATGGCATACAAAAGAAAATTACCTTAAATCAAATATCTGTATAATACAAATTAAGTTAAGGGGATTAGCCTGAATATGGAGCTATTGAGAGAAAAGTCTATTCAAATCTAATCTAGAGCTTATATACAGATTCATCAGCCTCTTATCACAGACAGAGATATTCAGATCAAAGCTAGGTTCGTGCTCTCTCCAAACCAAACATTATTTGTCCTGTGTTGTACAGAAAACTTTCCTGTAGAGAAAGGAGTTGAAAGTTAGCTGGTTTTATACAAACTTTCAAGAAACATTGAGTAGTGCTTAGAAAAGCAAATAATTCACAGAATAACCCAACTTCAGCTCAGTTGTGATCAGTGTGTTTAAAAGCCATAAAACTTACTCAAAATAAAGAGCATTCTGAGAATTGTTCAGTTGGCTCTTAAGGATTTATGTGCAGTTCTATGCCCCTACACCTCCTCCCAACTCTCCTTCTTACAGACAGCAAGGGCTGATCTTTCTATTTAGTCCTTTAAACAAATGAAAATAGTGAGTTTCACATTCTAACAGGACAACTGAGAGTCAGCAATCGAGACACACTTTTCTACTAAATGAAAATTTTGTAATGAATTGCCAGAGTTGGTAACAGTACAGAATTTTTCAGACTGCAGTCTTTGGGGAAAGAAATTTCATTTAGCATATTTGCAATCCCCACAACAATCCAGCTTTTGTTTGATTGAGATCTCCTGGTGTTGTACTATGAATATTTAATAATCTAGTCCATAGACTAATTCTGTTTCACACAATTAGCCAGAAAAGGCTAAGGTGTCCCCAAAGCTTAGTATGAATTTAATGTTATAGTGAAGAATCTAATAAATATTTTAGAATTCTGTTAAAAAGAAAAGAATTTATTGAATCATGTTCTATCTGAAGTTGAAAATGATCAACATAATCTAATGTGCCTCTCTGAAAACTGAGAGGACTACGAATAAAGCAGAAGATAGTTTACTATAGCCAAGCACAAACGCTTCAATATAACAGAATTTAAAATGAAAAATCAGATAAACAAAAAAAAAATCCTGCAGCACCTTCACATATTTTTCCCATCCTCTCAAAGCTCAAGATACAGAAAACATCTAGACAATTTGAATATGATTATATTCATAAACTAAAGGAGAAAAAAATGACTAAAATTACTTGGTCAGTATCTGTCAATCCTAAAGTTATGACACACTCCCAAAGAAAACATAGCTTCTCCAGAAGATTTCAGCTTTTTTTTATATTTGAAAAACACACCAGGATGACTAATTTTATTTCCCCCCCCTAGTTCTGGACTACTTTTACCTGAAAAAAAACCATTAGTGTCTGAACACTAATGACTAAGAACAGGGAAAGATTATGATGAGGTCAAACTGGTTTAGGTTTCAAATATCTCTTTCTTTTTTAGTCATATTTTGCTAAGAATTTTGTTATGGTGAAGCATAAAGTTGATTGACCCCTATTTATCTTCTTAAGGGCAAAAAGGGTATACAGATGGCCATAAAAGCACTGTGTAGAGATAAAATACTATCAGAGGAGCAGCAGTTTATTTTATTCAATTGTCCCTATAATTTATTAACATTTCAATCTGAGACAGATCTTTTGATGTACCACCTTCAAATCTCATGGGTAAAAAACAACAAACTGGGGAAGAGGCAAGTTAAAACAGTATTTTTAAACAGAGGTCACACATCACAGATCTTTTAGATTTGTCCAAAATTGCTAATTAACACAGCAAAAGCAATTATTAAGGTGTATTCCAGTTTCCAGAAACCTTTTGTCTCCCACCAAAAGTTCTTAACTAATTTACTGTGAAATAAGGTCAAATGCTTTCATGAATTAGTAATTAGCTGAAACATAACAAGCAAACCACAACAGTTAATAAGCAGCTTTCACTGCAGAGGAGTATTGTGTTCAGATTAATGATCTGGACAAGATGGTAACCAGAGTGAGTACAAAAAACAACTGATGAAGAATGCAGCAAACAGCTGCAGGAGAAGCTCATGATACCAAGTGACTGAGAGATAAACTGCTGAAAGGATAGATAAATCTGTAATAATCACAGAATGGTAGAAGTTGGAAGTGAGCACTAGAGATCATCCGGTCCAAGCTCCCTGCTAGGGCAGGTTGCACAGGAACATATCTAGGCAAGCCTTAAAAGTCTATGAAGGAGACTCCACAACCAATCTGGGAACCCTATTCAAGAGCTCCAGTACCATCACAGGATTAAAAAAAAAGTTTCTCCTCAAGTGAAACCTGCTGCATTCTGATTTGTACCTGTTGCCCCTTGTCCTATCACTGGGCACAACTGAGAAGACGACCTCCACCCTCTATAGGTATTTATAAGCATTGCTAAGATCCTCCCTGTCTGCTTTTTTTCCAGGATAAAGAGTTGCAGGTCTCTCATCCTGTCCTGATAAGAGAGATGCTCCAATCTCTCATGATCTTTGTGGCACTCTGTTGGACTCTCTCCAGTAGTTTCCAGTCCCTTTCGAACTGAAGAACTCATAATTGAACACAGTATTCCAGGTGTGGCTTCAGCAAGGCAGAGTAGAGGGAGAGAAGAACCTCTCCTATACTCTTCTTAATGCACCCCAGAATATTGCTGGCCTTCTTGGCCATGAGGGTCAATGCACACAAAGATAGACAGCATTAACTTTCCCTGTACTGTAAAGGGACATTAACAGGATATTAACACTGAAAAATAAGTTCTTGCTGTTGTGGGTAAAAACAGATGTTGAACTGAATACAATCATTTTCATGAAAACAATTAAGCAAACAATGATGTAATAGTCTGGAAAATGAGCACCTGAGGGAACAGGTGACAATGGGATGCAAAAAATACATAACACAGAAAGGGATTAGGAAACAGTGGTTCACTTGCCCTCTTCAACGCATAAGAAGCTCTTAGGTTCTTTTCAGAGCACAAGAAGCAGCGGTATGAGTTAGAAAACAGTAGGATAAAATCAAAGAATGCATTTCCTTATGTAACAAACTTTGATTCAGAAAACTCCTAAGCCAAAAATCATCAGAGGTGGAGGAAATATACTCTAGAAATAATTTTACATAATTTCCTCCAATTTTATAGTCTCTTGTGGGCATCTGCTGGGAACAAGCTCATTGGCTAGACGGTCCTTTGGTCTGACCCAGTGTATTGAGCTGGCTAACCTTCAAGTGTTCTGTCTGCTAAACAGCTGCTGCTGCTCATGGTGAAAACTCTTCACACTGTTCTGCCAAAGCATAAAAAAAAAAAGAAAAAAAATTGGCTGTTTAGAGATCATCTGCCTAATTACAGCTTTCATCCTCCAGTTCATTGCACACCTTTGGCTTTCTGCTGAGGCCACCAACAACGCTGTCAATTAATGCCAATTTGGTTGCAACACCTGTCCATTAAGAAATGAACTGAACACAGAAATCTCATTTTTGACAGAATGCTGAACAAAAATTAGGTTGTAATGACACATAATTGCTACCCACCTGGGACAGCTGTGTACTCTTGACCTGGAGAACAGCCTGATTGCGTCCCGTTGGCAATCGCTGACCCAAGAAAGACAATGGAGGCAAGTGCTTTGTCAGTTTTTTAAACACTTCTATAACGACTCATTATGGGGTGGCAAGAAATTCTCCCCAAAGTAGAATGAGTCCATAAAGTCTCCTGCTAAGTGGGAGACATAATCAAATGTGTCTCTATAATTAAGTTTCTATTAAGAAAGAAGAGAGGTAAAAGTTGATAGTTGATGGGAACTGTAATTTTTTCTGTCTTTTTATAACATACAGTTTTCAGAACTTAGTAACTTCACTTATTTTATGTTGATTTTTTCCTTAACCTCTAAATCTCTGCAGGAAGAATGTCATGTCCCTCAGAAGGAAACATTTCTGAATCCTCCCTAGCAATTTTATCTGCACCTTCAAAGAAGCCACAATGATATTTCAGGTTGATGTATTGTTCTTTGGTTAAGCATGGGCTTCAGGCAGGTTGAAGCTGGGTTAATCTCCTTTTGGAGTCAGAAATAGTCAGGGTCATCTCACTCAACATGATTAAGCTTGTTTTTAAATAGTTTTAATCTCATATTACAAATATTCTCTAGACTACAGAAAGGCAAGTCTTCATAGTGGATGCAGATGAAGGATCATGCCTGGAGAAGCAATTTATCTATACAAACAATGATAGGCATGACCTTTGAGGTTTTTTTCAACCTTAATGATTCTATGATTCCCATACCACAATCAAGTAAAGAGCCAACAATGACTGGTATAGTTTATACTCTTAGAAGACTAAACACTGAGCAAATGGCCTCAAATTGCACAAGGGGAGTTTTAGATGGGATATTAGGAAAAAGTTCTTTACTGGAAGAGTGGTCAGGCATTGAAACAGGCTGCCAAGGGAGGTGTTCAAAAAACATATAGATAAGGTGCTGTGGGATATAGTTTAATATACATATATAGGATTAGGTTTTGCTAATGTATGATGAAGCACTTGCTTATACTTTAGTAGCAGATAGGAAACAACAGCTGTTGTCTGGTTGGAGAAGAAAACAAGACTGTTCTATTTAGCAACAGAAGAGTCTTGTATTAGCTTAATCATCGAACAACACAATAATCATCAGATCAGCAGAGAGCAGAGAAAGGAGTGAAAGTCCTGTGATGCTAAACTAAATAAATACATTATTGAGATACCTGCCATAAATAGAAGTTAATCAGAGCATTTGGAATTCAGAGGGATTTAATGATGTTACCAAAATACCTGTGTATTGTTTTGATGCAGCACCAATTCAGGAGAGGGTCCATGTTTGTTTATTTTTAATGGACTTCTTACATGCAGGTGCACGATTTTGTGATAGCTTTAAGAGACAGTAATTATCTGGTAAAATATGCTTCACCAAATCATTTAATAGCTAAATGCTTCTATATAGGAAATGAGCTCTTTCACATGAAGAAACAATTTGGACAAGTAATTTGATGCCTTTAAAATTCAGTGAAAGCAACAACTTCTAATTACTCAGCTCTATTCCACATTATTTTAACTGACAGACATTTGATTAACTGGGAGGAAGGTGAAAACCCACATGAAACAAGGATACTACCCTTCCCATTCTGTCACTGGAATGAAACACTTAATTCTAATGTTGCATCACATGCACACTCTTAAAATGTAATGCCTGCTCTTGAAGACATTTCATGATTTTTAATGATGGTTTTACAGACATGGAGCACCTATATGTTGAAATGACACACAGTCTGTACTGTTAGAGACTTAAATGTCCCTAATTCACTACAGTATTTGTGTGTTTAAATCAGTGGGATTACTATTCTGTGATGAACATGCTAAATGAGTAAGAAAAAATTAAAAAGCTTTCCATTTTACAATTTTCTCTATGAGCAATTTGCAATGGAAATATTAATGAGTATTTCATTACAGCTGTGCTGCTAGGTGTTATTACATTATTATTTTTTTAATGAACCAATAAAGAACACACCTAAGATATTTTTAGAGAATACACATAGACTATTTGACAGAACCTTGCACCTTTTTCTTTTAATTTCTTTCCTTTGGGCTAGTATGTAATTGATTCCTCAGTAACCTCAACAACCTTGCCTGAAACACCTTTCCAGAAATATTCTTCCTTTAAGGGGGAGAGGCCATAGTAGTCAATATTAAATCTCAGCATAAAAGCAAGAACTAATTATGACTCATCTCAATCTATAACAGCAGTCAGAAATCAACACATATATATATAGTATATAAGGTATAGGAGAAAAAAAAAACATAGAAGGATAGAATACACTGGGTTGGAAAGGATCTCTGGAGATCATCCAGTCCAACCATCCTACAGTAAACAGGAACATCCATCAGAGAATGTCTCTCCTCACAGCAGTGGGGGTTGGACTACACGACCTTTGGGGTCACTTCCAACCCAAACCATTCTATGATCCCCAACTAGATAAGGTTGCTCAGAGCCCTATCAAGCCTAATCTTGAGTGTCCCCAGGTATGGGACATTGGGTAGCCTGTTCCAGGTTCCACCACCCTCCTGGTAAAGAGTTTCCTCCTACTGTCCAACCTAAATGTACCCTTCCTCTAGTTTAAAACCATTGCCCCTTGTTCTAGTGCTACATGCCCTTGTAAGTAATTCCTTTCTTGTAGGTTTTATTCAAGTACTGGAAGGCTGTTATGATGTCTCTCTAGACACCTCTCCTCTCCAAGCCAATCCCCCAAAATACAATGTTGAGGTTTTGGTTTTTTTGAGGTTGTTTGTTTGGTGGGTTTTTTTTTCTCCTCAATGGTGTTACATTATAAACACAATACTCAAACTTGTGCTCTTACAGACAGCTCTTGGCAGCCCTTCATATCCCCAAATGGGGCATGATGCCCTTGTTTAGAAAAATAAGCTCAAGGTTAAGAAAATTCTTTGAACTCCAGGGTCTGTACACTGTTCAGGCTTGATTCTTGCTTGCATCACTAACTAGGAGCCCTGTTAAGTGCCAGATTTCTGCAGGAACTTGATCAGAAATTACATACATATATATATATATATAAATTGATCTTTATCTCCTAAGACATTTTCTTTTTACTGATGCTGTGAACTGAAATAAATTAATAAAAGCTGTAAGAAATTATGTATTCACATGAAAAGGCTGTGGATGGGAAAATACATATAATTAAACAATGAAAACAGATACTTAACAAATGCAAGTTACTATTTTGTACTTGGCCTGTTTCTGGCCAGCAAGTCATGAGTGGTGATTTCTCCCCTTTACTATGCTCTTGTGAGACCCCACCTTGAATGATGCAACCAATTCTAGTGTTCCCATCATAAAAAGGACATGGAACTGTTGGAGCAAGTCCAGATGATCCAAGGGCCAGAGGACCTCTGGTATGAGGACAGACAGAGAGCTGGGGTTGTTCAGCCTAGAGAAGACTCTGAGGGGACATTATAGCTGCCTTCTGACATCTGAAGGGATCCTACAGGAAGGCTGGAAAGGGATTTTCATAAAAGAATGTTTTAAGATGAGGAAGAGTAGGTTTAGACTGGATCTTAGGAAGAAGTTCCTCAGTACGAGGGGTGTTCAGGGCCAGAATTCTTATGATCCTGCTAAGCTTTTTTCTGAAAGTCAAGTAACAAAGTTGTAAATACTTCCCTGACCTTGCTTGGTCTTTCAGACTTCTTTCACAGGAGAAACAGACTTGGACTTAGGCCATCCTCACTTGAAGTTGAAGCTACTTCTTTGAAGGCATGTGGATATCAGCCTAATTTTCAGTGCTCATTTATTTATCAGCTAGGAAGACTTTCTTTGTATTTCCAATTCTGTACTTCCTTTCACCAGCTTTTGTTAAGGTTCTAAATTGGAGATAAAAAATAGTTCCCAAACCTACACTTGACTTCAACTTTACTGGGAAATTAACCAAGTATTTAGCTTTTGTGCAGAAGAAATGAGCAATGTCACCAATCAGATGTTAAATACAAGAAAAGAAATAAGTCTGCTGAAAGGATTAGCAGTGACAATGGGGATCAATACAACTAAAAGATAAGACTTTTAAAGTTATCTTTCATTCACTTCGTTAACTTCATAGTGAAACTTGCAATCAACTCTAATTAGAAAAACAAAGCACTTTTGAACAGTTAAATCTAAATCAAACAATTTCAATTCTTAATATCAAAAGCAGTTCTTTAATGACCCCATAGTAGTGGAGGAGAAAGGTGTTATTTAATAGGCTTTGTCAGCTTTTACAACAATGATTTCTGAGGAGTATAATCAGAAATGGAAAAAACTTGGGTTATTCTCCCCTGTAGCTAGAAAGGGGATAGTTACTTCATCTTGTACTAATTGAGGAAAATGGAGCACACTTACTTGCAGTGTGTTTGTCACTTCAGCACAGCAGCAGTTCAAAAATCTTGAAGTGTAGCTAGCTGTGTGTTCATCTATTTTAAGTTTATCTTCAGTTAGCTAATGGAAACCACAGTGATGATTATTTTGATGAGAGCAACCAGCACTCTACCTCTAAGCAATGTGTTGTTTGTATCTATTACATTAATTACATTTTATGCACGTACATTACCACATGATAACACTCTGAATTGGAAGTCAATTTGAAGTTACTTTCCTTTCATATTCAGGGAGAAACTCATGGATTTTCAGATCAGGAGTTGGTAGTCTATTGGTATCACATGCTAAACTACTCTAATAGAAAAGGTATTGATCTGAAATCCTGAAACTTTTTTTTTCTTTAAATTGAACTTCAGCATGATGAAAATGAAAAATAAATTTTCAGAATGATCACTAATGTGTTCATGTAGAGTTGGAAAACACTAGAGTAACATAAAACTGCTGAAGCTTTTGAAAGCAAGGCCTCAGCTCAATGTCAATGTCAATTTACTGGTGTACTCACACATTGCACTAAAGTATCCATCAGAATAGCTGTTATTCTTTGTAAGAGGGTGTCAATCCCTTTATCTTTGATCCTCTTCTCTTTTTTTTCTTTACACACTTGGAACTGAGTCAGATCATTCTCTTAATCTGGAACCAGGATCACCATAGACATCACAGGTTTAGCATCCTAGTGCTGGACATCTACATTTCACCTGTTTTAAAATCCTTACCTTCTGATGACATAAGTAGTGTGTTTTACAAAGCAAAGATTTTTAGTTTAACAGCTGAGTCAAAAACACCAAAGGAAAAAAAAAACAACATTTTAAAGCTATTTAAAATAATTTCAGTGCCTGTTTAGTTTAATTCAACCAGTTAAACTAAACATAGACTATCAAAATTAAATCAGAATTCTTAAATTACATGAACACCAGAAAAATATTTATTTACTCAGGCCTCCCTTCACTTTTTTACAATGCTACTTCTAGTCAATTCAGGGAAGCTGGATTTCCCAACAAATTAAAACCTACTACATTCCCCCTTTGTACTGTAACTATTATATTATTCAATAGTGTCTTAAAAAATGAATTTGTTTTATTTCTAGTCTCTTTTTTTTGCCCTCAATTTCTCCAGAGAACTAAGCTGGATATCTAGGAGAACATCTGTATAAGATTTTCTTCACTGTTTTGTATTTAGAATAGTGTAAATAACCTGTAATCATTAGCCTAGAGACTACCATCTCTGAGTATTTTATGTTCCCCTCTGAAATTTCACACTGTGTTTAATAAACCACTTATAAGCTACTGATGAATGTATCTGCCACTACCAGTTTTTATTACATTTGTGACAGTGCCCAAGCACAAAATAATTAGGTGTGAAGAGAGCACTTCAGCTCATTTCTCCATAATCCAGAGAACTCTGCTGAAATGCTATCCTGCATCCTGAGGATATCACACCACATATTACAGATGCTTCAGAGCAGAAGTGATAAAATTATGTCTAAGAGAGGAAAGCTAGCACCAGAACTGAAATTGGTATCAGGCAGAAGCAACTTGCTGCCAGCACTGTTGTGCTGCCCTCTATGTGATACAAGCTAGCACCACGACAGCATATGCTATTGCATCGTGTGAATATCATAGCCTGAACTCAGTATTAGCTCAAGTGCATTGTTTTGTTTTTCCTAGGACAGACAAGCAGAATGACAGCTTGGTAAAACACATCAGTAATTCCTCACTACTGTTTACATTCAGAAATCTACGTGCATTGTCTAATATGGCATGGATCAGACTGTGGTTAGAGAGGCATGTACAACTGCAACACAAACTTAGAAGGTGCAATATTCAAAGTCAAATCTCCCCTGCTAACCTGGCATTAAAAAAGGATTTTAATATTCTTAGCCTTACTGGGAAATACCATTATAGGAAACGTCAGTTCTGCTCTTCCTTCTCCATAACAATGAAAATATCTAAGCAAAGAAAAAAAAATAAAAAAAGTAGAAACTCTCACTAGCTGGTAGTAGAAACACATTTAAAACCACTTTTGAAGACTTGATCATAGCTTAGTCACACTCACAGTTTACTCTGTCTGAGCACACACCTGCAGTGGACCATCTCAAAAGCCAGTCATGCTTGGCTTAGCACACTTAGAACAGTACTTTTCATTTCAGGGTAAGAATACGACACTTTTCCCACTTTGTTGCCCGTGAAAGGAGAATGAGAACGTTTTTACTAGGCTAGAAATAAGATTGCTTTATTTCACTTCTAAGCCTTACTATCTGGTGTATATGTAGCTCCCCGTGTGACTTTATGTTAAACTTCAGAAAAACTAAGTGCTTTATAAGAGCAAGGTTGTACCTTAGTATTCCTCTTTTCTTCTTTTTTTCATTTCCTTGAAATTTGCCCTTATTTTCATTTTTTTCCATGTATAGTTCAAGCTAATACACAGCCTTTTGTGTGCTACCTTTGCAACCAACTGCACTACTCTGTTACAAGTCCACAAAACTCCAACCACTTATTTATGTTTTTTGTAACACACAGAATTCAAAGTGTGAAGTTCCCACAACAGAGTGATAAAGATTACTGAAAGTTGTTACGCCACACTCATTGTAGCACTTAATAGGCATTAATTTACTAAAAAAGTGCAATGCAATTACAGGTAATCATCTGACCACAGCCCTCGTATAATGCAAGAAAGGTCTTAGCAGAACATCTAGTAGACAGAATTGCAGAGCTCTAGACCTTGAGGATACATTTGGGTTCTTCAGCAAGATGACAATACAAGATAATCAAAGGCAATAATTATCTGAATAATCAAAAGCAAATAAAAATGAAACCTTCTGTATTTATTCTGAGTTGGGACCTCAGGCACTGAGGTAGAGGTATCAAGACAGAAAAGCATATTTCTTTTTATTTACTGTATGTATATAATATACTTATGATATATTTTTAATCAGATGGACAGAAGCCTTAAGGATTAGCTTAGAGAGACACTGCTCAAATTGCAAAGCTTGAGAGAAGTACAGTAAGCATCAGGCAATGGCATTTCCAGCTGAGTAGGAAATAAAAGTAAAAGCAGAGCAGGGGAGAAACCTTTAGTCCATTCACTGGGCATTCCTTCTGTAAAATTGAATATATAATGGAAAAAGGACAGTTGTAATTTCTTAGGAGTTAAACAAACAAGTTTTGATCATGAAAGTCCATGTCCTTGTAGGGCTAGCATTTGTATCTTCAATATTCATTTTTAAAACAGCAGTGGTGTCTCCTACTAAGACATCCCATCTAATTTGGATTTGGTAACTAATATTTTTTTTCTAGAGAAAGGTTTTTTTTCCCCCCACAATGCTGCAATTAATTCAATCACACTTGTTCATCACAGCAAAAAGTACTGAACATCCTGTGGATTAAAGAAACAGAATGTTTTCCCCCTCCAGTCCACTTTCCTGTTTTAGTTCTTTCTCTTTTCCTCTCTACTTCTACTTGCAAAAGAGCTTGCTCCAATAATTCAACTTCATGTTACTTTCTGATTTCCATGTACATTCCAGCATCTCTAGCTATACTAAATTCATTACTGCAATACTACAATTCAACAAAGTATGACAGAAGTTCATATGACTTCACGCTTAAATTTTACCATGCTCATTGCTACAACTTCTCCCTGGCCGCACAAGAACCTGGGAGCCCAGGGCCCCATGCTGATAAAATTTTATAATACATGCACTTTTTAAAACAAGAAAATAGTCAGCTATTCAAACAGACAACTAAATCAGGATAGTCTTAGCATTTTGAGGCTCAGAATGGGATGATAACTTGTATAGCTTACACCATGTTTTGATTATGTATTTGCTTACAGTGTTAGTTGAGTTTCCATTTAAATGTAAGCCACTGTCAAAGAGAGGTGACGAAGCCCCACTGCTGTGATCACTGGATGGTCCAGGGGAACCTGGAAATCAGATCATGAAAAATAATTGCTTATGCTAAAAATATATGCGTGTCATAGGTCATACCTATTCTAGCTGTAAAACACAGCAATAAGTTTTAATAGAAATTACTAAACCAAACCAGAAATAGTTTGCATTTTAGAATGACAACCAATAAAATATCCATATGCTATATTTTAGAAAGGAAAAATTACCTAGATGTCATTTTATAGAGACTGTGTTCATGGGAACTACTTGCATGATTAACTGTTTACAGGACTAAACTTTTTTCAACAGCAGTAAGATATTTAAAATGAAGAATTCACACCTTTTGAGTGCTACAACCATGGACTGTATTTATAAACATAGATGACAGAAAAATCTCAGGTGAGTACTAGGTGTACACACATACACACATCATTAATGGACATATCTTTTTCTTCAAATGCTCATTACTTTCAATGCACTGCACATTCTCAACCTGAGAAATTAAAAGCAAAGTCACTGTGAGATGTTGTATTATATTAATGTAGTAAGATTACATAGCTATGTTCTTCAAGATGTCTCTTCTTTTAGCAGTTATGTACCATGATATTGCCTTAGTAGTTACAATCACTTCAGGAAAGGTTGATGTTTTTGTAACATACAATAGTGGAAACAACACAAAGTCTCATCATTGTGTAATTTTTGTTTAAATGTAAAATATTAACATATAGCACCACTAATATACAATTACTATTGGACAGCATTTGATCTCATCAAAGCACATGAAATACGTTTCTCAGCATTACATCTGCCATCATCAAAACCTCATTTTTTTCCATCTGAAGAAGTCACCTGAAACTGCCTATAAATCATTTCATATTAATAGGTCTGTCAAGTCTAACATCACAAAAGTAAAAAAGTCATTCTTAGTTATATATTTTTGTATGTATCTACTCCACAAATCTGGAAGATTCAGATAAACAGAACTTAATTCAGAAAAAGCTCATTTTCTCCACAATAAATCTGCCAGTTCAGTGCTGAGGTCTCAGAATTGAATTACACCATAGATTCTGAAGTTTCAGCATATTTGCATTTGAGTCTCCTCTGTACCAAGTTAAGATGATGTCAGCAGAATGAACTGTAATGCTTTGCTTCTATGGGTCTGAGCCAAGTGCTGACTTTAGTAGCTAGCCACAATATTTTGTAGCTAACATAAAGCACAGAAGACCACAAAAACCTATCTGTTCAGACTTGAGTCCTGCAGTGACTTAGTGGAACAGCAGTGGTGGGTGAGCTCTAGGCTAGTGGTTGAATTTGATGATCTCAAAGGTCTCTTCCAACCTTGACAATTCTAAGGTTAAAAAAAAAAGTAAATTCTCCACTGAAGAGTCTGCTTCTTGGGAAATTACACTGTCTCCAGCAGTAGACAACTATGACAGGTCCATGACTCAGGCTCTTAAAAGTGAAATTATCCCACCTCTTCAGCAATTTGAGCATGTTGAAAGACGTGAATTTAGGTATTTTCCAATCTCTAAATTAAAGTTTTACCATAATCTGAGACACATTAGAATAACTGGGGGTTTTTGCCTCCCCACAGGCCAGCCTCCAAACAATCAGGTTGTCTTTCCTTCCTGGCCTTAGAACAGAACAGTGTGTACACACACACATATCTGTGACACAAAATATACTAACACATAGGAAATCTTGTAGTATCTGCTACTTCAGCTCTCACCCAAAAAGCACAGACTCCAAACTAAGTGGTAGCTACCAGTTCAAATTCTGTAGTGTTAGTTTGAAGAAGACTATCACAACAAGGTGTTTATGTAAAATACATCTGCTACAGGTAAATCCCTGCTTCACGGCAACAAGATAGTATGCTGATGGGTACTGATGCCAGAAAAAAAGGGGTTGGTATGTTGTGATCTTTCCAGCAACCACTATTGATTGACTCCTCTCATTCCACCAAAATTCCACCACGGTTAGATAGTCAGCCTATGAGAAGTGCAAACATTCACTGCCATGAGCTTCATCTGTTTATTCTCAGCTGTGGTATATTTTTGTTCTCTTTTGAGAAGATTGGGCCAGGAAAGATACTATGGGGTGGTAGGAGACCTTTGCCTGGGCAATGGGTCAGTATGCTTAGAGAACAAAAGCCAAACCACAACAAAACTCATTGTCCAAGATGAGAATGGACCAGAGAAGTCTGCAGGTCACAAAATGGACTGAGATGCTCCTGGAGGTAGCAGGGAAAAGACAAGCAGAATGCCAAGGTAGGGGAAAGGAACTTTTTAAGAATCACAGGAATTTTTGCAGAGTTAGCAATAACCAAGGGTATCACCAAGCACGATGACCCAAAACCTAAAGGACTCTTTTGCAGGGGTCCAGGTAGGACATACTTACAAATCCTTTCACAATCTTTTTTTGGTAGAATTACTGAGATTTTTCATTTGAAAAGTATTCCACAACTTCTACTTTAACAAAACAAAAAAAAAAAAGATTTTATTTTTAACTTGAAAAAGCTTAGGCTTTCTAGACCTACAAAAGTCTTTATATTAGTTGTGGTCAACTCAGTCCCATCAACAGGTGGTTGTTTATTTCAGTCAGTGAAGTTCGTTACATCTCTAACAAAGAAAGCCCCCTAAAGGTAGGACATCAGTTGGTCAGCAAGCCCTCATCTTTTATAACAATTAGTCTTATGAGCAACCTTGATGAATGATACCGTAGCCTTCTTGCTTATGAATAAAATCTCATTTATCTAACTTGCTAATTATGTCATAGACAACCTCCAACAAACCAAAAAGCATATTCCAGAACCACCACAAAATTAAATTCAAAAGGAAACACTCTTGATGACTTTCAATTACACAGCTTCAGAATACCCTGATAATTTGGCATGACTATCATAAAGATAAATTTTGCAGAGAGCCTCTTTTAGCATTAAATGTCCTGAAGAGTCTTCGCAGAAACAGGAAGTCTTTATCTAAAAGGATTCATAGAATAGAATCATAGGATCAGTCAGAGTTGGAAGGGACCACAAGGATTACCAACTTCCAACCCCTCTGTCATGGGAAGGGACACTCTACCCTAGATCAGCCTGGCCTTAAACACCTCCAGGGATGGGGCCTCAACCGTCTCTCTGGGCAACCCATTCCAGGCTCTCACCACTCTCATGGTGAAGAACTTTCTCCTCATGTCCAGTCTGAACCTACCCACCTCCAGCTTTGCTTCATTCCCCCTAGACCTGTCACTCCCTAAGCCTAAAAAGTCCCTCCCCAGCTTTTTTGTAGTTCCCCTTCAGATACTATAAGGCCACAAGATGGTCACCTCAGAGCCTCCTCTTCTCCAGATTGAATAGCCCCAACTCTTTGAGGCTGTCCTCATAGCAGAGCTGCCCCAGCCCTCTGATCATCCCAGTGGCCCTTCCCTGCACATGCTCCAGCATCTCCACATCCCTCTCATCCCAGGGGCTCCAGAACTGGATGCAGTACTCCAGTTGGGGTGTCACCAGAGTGGAGTATAGGGAGAGAATCACCTCCCTCGACCTGCTAGCCACACTTCTCCTGATGCAGCCCAGGATCTGGTTGGTCCTCTGGGCTGCAAGTGCACACTGCTGGTTTGTGTTGAGCTTCTTTGTCCACCAGCACCAAGTCCCTCTCGTCAGGGTTGCTCTTCAGCCAGTAACCACACAGCCTGGATTTGTGCTTGGGATTGCCTCGACCCAGATGCAGGACGTTGCACTTGGTCTTGCTGAACCTCATGAAGTTGGCTTATGCCCACCTCTTCAGCCTGTCCAGGTCCCTCTGGATGGCATCCCCTCCCTCCAGCATGCCTGCTCCACCACACAGCTTGGTGTCGTTAGCAAACTTACTGAGGGTGCACTCAATGCCTCTGGCCACGTTACTGACAAATACGTTGAACAAGACTGGCCCCAGTACTGATCTCTGACGGACTCCACTTGTCACTGGCCTCCACTTGGACATGGACCCATTGACAGCCACTCTTTGGGTGCAGCCATCAAGCCAGTTCTTTTTCCATCTTGTGGACCACCCATCAAACCCATGTGTCACCAGCTTGGAGACCAGGATGTGGTGTGGGACAGTGTTAAAGGACTTGCTCAGGTCCAGGTAAATGACATCAGTCGCTTGCTTTTACAAGCCCTTCTGAACTCTTACATCAGTAACGGACTTATTTCAAAAGAGAGTTCCTAATGACAATGACCAAGAGCTGATTCCATAATTATTATGTATTAGGCTCACAAAACCCCCTCATAGCCACTAATAACTTCCTGATGCATCTCCAAAAAGCCCAAATTCCTTCCTTTGGTTTCTACAAAAAGAATCCATGTTCTCTCTTAGGACAAACCACAGTCCAGGGGCAATTTCTATGTCAAATGAAGCACATTATTAATGATCCTACTGGCCCATGTTAGCTTCCAATACAGGTCTGATGGCATTTTGAGAAAGAATTATTTGCCCTATGCAAAATTATGTCAAGCATTATATGGTATTTTATAAAATTTCTGCTCAAGTTCCCTTGGCAGAGATTATTTGTTGGCATAATTTAATTGATGATTATGTAGAGTCTCATAATAGTCTAGTAAGAGCCAAGAGTCCCAGGTAGTTGTGAGACAACCACCAACACTAGTATACCACCTAGGGTTAGAATCTCCTCCAAACACAGAAATAAACAGCCTTTGACTCATCTTTAAGTGTCAGTTAATCAGTTTCCACGTCTAAATCCATGCAAACCCCTCTAGTTATTGTTCACAGTTCATGAAAGAGAATCAACCACATGACCATCTGCAATGTGTTCAGAAATGTACACAGTAATAAAATTCTGTTTTCACATTTGGATTGCCATCTAAGATTATCTGACTTGCTAATTACTACACACATTTCAGTATGAATATGATTTCGAAGACTGTTTTATTGCAAAAGGACAAACTTCCAATCTTTGGGCATTTCCAGAAGAAAAATGTGGTTAAATGACATTTCCCTGTTGTGGCACCTTGTGAGATAGTGTAGAGACGGAATAGCTGTGAGAAATGAGGAGTGAGGGAGATACTATTCCTAAGATGTACTTATATGAAATAATAATACTGGTTAAGAGGAAGAGACAATATGGTTGTATTTTAAATGAACATGTCACCATACTAAAACTGCAAGCAGGGCAGCTAGTCTGAATGTTTGAAGGTAGTGGGCCATGTGTCTGAGTCTTCTGGGATGCTAAGAAAGACCCAGATACTTCAGATTCACATGCACTTAAATCTTATCAGCACTGTGAGTTGGTAAATCCTTTATAGCATAGTGCAATTGCTACTTAGGTTGTTACGTATGTCACTGAAACTTAATGTCCAAAATTCCCTTTTGTACACAGGCTTGTGAGAAGGTCTTCTTGAAATCATAGAACTACAGAAACATTTATGCTGAAAAAGATCCTTAAGATCATTAAGTCCAACAAACAGCCTAACACTATCAAGTCTACTGCTAAACCATGTCCCTGAACACCACAGGTACATGTCTTTTAAGTATCTCCAGAGATTCCACCACTGCCCTGGGGAATCTACCTCAGTGTTTGGCAACCCTTCTGGTGAAGAAACCTAAACCTCCCCTGGTACAACTTGAGGCCATTTCCTCTCATTCTGTCACATTTTACTAGGAAGAAGACACCAACATTCAGTTCACTAAAATCTTCTTTCAGAGATCTATAGAAAGTGATGAGGTCTCTCCTCAGCCTCTTTTTCTCCGAACTGAACAACTCCAGTTGCCTCAGTCACTCCTCACCAGACCTGTTCTCCAAATCCTTCACCAGCTGTGCTGCCCTTCTCTGGATCTGTTCCAGCACCTCAATGTCTTTCATGTAGTGAAAAGACTGAACACAGTAGTCAAGGTGCAGCCTCATCACTGCAGAGTTCATTGGCAGTCACTTCTTTAGGTTGTCACTAAAGAAGGAGAAAGAGAAGGTGCTCTGACTGCCAAAGCAGAAATTTCCCTGCAGTCCATGGGAAGACTATGATGAAGCAGACATTTCCCTTCAGCCCATGGAGGACCACACCAGTGCAGATATCCATACTCCAGTCCAGAGAGGACCCCACGTTGGCACAGGTGACGTGCCCCAAAGGAAGCTGCAGCTTATGGGTGACACATGCTGGAGCACAATTTTTCCACTTCAGCCCATAGAGAGAACTCACATTAGGGCAGTTTGTAAAGGACTGCAGCAGGTGGGAAGAACACAGGCTGGATTAGGATAAAAGTGTGAGAAGGATGAAATGGCAGGGAGAGATGCTATGTTACTGACTCCAAACCCCTCATTCTCCATCCCCTGCACCACTTTCATGGGAGGTAAGAGATGTCAAGAATGAAGTTGAGCCTGAGAAAAAGTGGGGGTGTTTCAATGTATTTTGTCTTGGTTTCTTAGTACCTGAATCTCAGTACCTCTATCTATCTACAACACACTTAAGTTTCCTCAACTTGAGTCTGTCTTGCCCGTGAGAGTAATCAATAAGTGACCTCCTTGTTTCTCCCTTGACCCAAGAGATTTATCATTCTATTTTCTCCCCATTTTCTGTTTGATGAGTCAGGGAAAGCAGCCATGATTAACAGACCACAGGTGGCAGAGTCCAAGTATAAATGTGATGCCAGTCAACAAGATAAAATTGCTAGTAGAATTGTCATAACTGTGAATGAATATGGACTATAATAGGAACTACTGGTAAGAACCTATTAGCTTGCCAGAGTCCTCTATCAGTTGGAATACAGTTATTCAAGGCATTACAGGTATCAATCTATAGCTGTCTGATGATCTAGGATAGAAAAGTAGGAAGATAAAATCTGAAGTTTCATTATAAGAAACACTGATCAGGCAAAGATCTCCAAATGTAAACACAAGTTTTCTTTGAATTTAGATTCAATTTTCAAATGGAAATTATATGCAATAAGAACTGAAATAATGGGTTTAGCATGTAACATATAGTTCATCTGAGTAGAGGCTCATCAAGTTTCCTTCTAATAGGTGTATAACTCTAGATTAAATAATGGACACTGTTCTAATGACAAGAGGTAAGTTTATGAGAGCTATGATTCTTTTTAAAGCAAGAGAAAAAAGTACACAGTTAAGCCAAACTTACCTAAGTCCCCAAACCAAGGCATATTTTAAATCTGTTTGGCTTAATTGGGAAAGAGATAAACCAGTACAAAATTATTTGGTCCAACTAAATTACCTGATATATTAAGTATACTTTTCTACTTGCAACATTGATTTCAAGCATCTTGATTATTGATATTTGCCAGTCAAATGAACGAAAAATTTCTCATATCTGCTGGTACTCTTAAACTTCTTAGCTGTCATTCTAATTCTACTCTCTGATAAAAATGTTCAAAATACCCAAATAATTTATGAAATATGCACAGTTAATGTTATTCGTGTCCTAAAAATATCTCTTAGTGAGAATGTACAATTCAAATAGAATAGAATCAATCAGGTCAGAAGAGACCTCCAAGATCATCCAGTCCAACCTATCACCCAGCCCTAGCCAGTCAACTAAACCATGGCACTAAGTGCCTCATCCAGTCTTTTCCTGAACACCCTCAGGGATGGTGACTCCACCACCTCCCTGGGCAGCCCATTCCAAGGGCAAATCACTCTCTCTGTGAAGAACTTCCTCCTAACATCCAGCCTATACTTCCCTCGGCACAACTTGAGGCTGTGTCCCCTTGTCCTGTTGCTGGTTGCCTGGGAGAAGAGACCAACCCCCACCTGGCTACAACCTCCCTTCAGGTAGTTGTAGACAGCAATGAGGTCTGCCCTGAGCCTCCTCTTCTCCAGGCTAAACAACCCCAGCTCCCTCAGCCTCTCCTCATAGGGTTTGTGTTCCAGGCCCCTCACCAGCTTTGTTGCCCTTCTCTGGACACGTTCCAGCACCTCAACATCTCTCTTGAATTGAGGAGCCCAGAACTGGACACAGTACTCAAGGTGTGGCCTGACCAGTGTTGAGTACAGGGGAAGAATAACCTCCCTTGTCCTACTGGCCACACTGTTCCTGATACAGGCCAGGATGCCATTGGCCCTCTTGGCCACCTGGGCACACTGCTGGCTCATCTTCAGCCTACTATCCACCAGTACCCCTAGGTCCCTTTCCTCCTGGCTGCTCTCCAGCCACTCTGTCCCCAGCCTGTAGCGCTGCTTGGGGTTGTTGTGGCCAAAGTGCAGAACCCTGCACTTGGCTTTGTTAAATTTCATCCCATTGGCCTCTGCCCACCCATCCAGCCTGTCCAGGTCCCTCTGCAGGGCTCTCCTAGTTTGTAAACACTATTTTATTGTATTCAGGCAAAGCTTCTGCAGAATAACTTTCAGATATCACCCATGATTGTACCGCATTTTAATGAGATTTTTTTTTTTATTTACTTAGAATAAAATATACAGAAGCAGTCACGCACTATGCATTAGATTCTTGTATGTTGAACAATAAAGTACACACACAATTTTCTGTTTCTTTCTGCAAAACACTCAAGGATTGAATTCCTATTTCTGTCAATGTCATCTTATCATAAGAACACTGCAAAGAGGAAAACAAATTACTTCTATCTGTTAATTTCCTCTTACCTAATGGGAGCTTTAAAAATGATGGAGCTTCCCTGAGGTACTGAACATTGATGGTAACTTCATCGCCAGCATTTCGCAGTAGGTGTACCTGTCAGCGTGACAAATAACAGCTACTTTAAAAGGATGAACCACCAGTCATGGAAAACACATTACTTACAATGAAATCAACAGTTTTGCTGATCTGTAAGAAACTCTGTGCAAATATTTCTTACTGGGAATGAAGAATATTTTTAGGATCAAGCCACAAAAGCCATAGTTAAGAGTAAGCAGGACCAGTGGAATTGCCTGAATAAATAATTTGGTGTGCAACTTTATTTTATGTATCAGCTGAACACAACATCTACAAACAAATTCATTTTATAAAGCTGGCAAAGGATAGTAAGGAAATATGTATTTATGTAAATTGAACACTTAAATTGTGCATATACACGTAAATAGACATGTATATTAATCATAGAATGGTTTAGGTTGGAAGGGACCTCAAGGATCATTCAGCTCCAACCCCCCGCCATAGGCAGGGACACCTCCTACTAGAGCAGGCTGCTCAAGGCCTCATCCAGCCTGGCCTTAAATACCTCCAGGGAGGAAGCATCCACAACCTCCCTGGGCAACCCGTTCCAGTGCCTTACCACCCTCACTGTAAAGAACTTCCTCCTAACATCCAGTCGGAATCTCTAGATTGCAAGTATTTGATTCAATTAATTTATGTGACATATTATGAACACTTCTGTGTCTCAAATATAGTCTTGATTTTTGTGACTGTCTTCATTATCCGTAGGTATTATCTAACCAGAAGGGAACATGTACACACATGTATTAAAATAGCAAAATTTAATTAAAGGTGTAGCACTAACTGCCATTCAAGGAGCTTCATTACATGCAGAACTTCAAATAGAATCTTTGATGGAACTTGACTTCTGGGAAAGGGTAGAGATACTGCCTAGTTTCATATCTATAACACTCAGGAGAGAGGATTTTGTTTGGTTTCTATGTGAGTTGAATGTAGGGCCTGAAGCTCTGAATGCATTTGTCAAAAATGGATGCTAATGCTTGTGGTCTCCAGTCTGAGCACAACTAAAGCATGCACGTATCAATCAGAAAAGTAACTAACCACAGCAAACTCTTACATATTTACCGGTAGATCTCTTTGCTGTTCTATTTACTAGAGACCACAGATGCCTGAGAGTGAATGGTAAGAGTCTTGCATTCATTAAGTTAGGAGAATCAGCTCTGCAGAGCAGAAGCAAGAACTTGATGAGGTCAGAGAAAGCAGAAAATAGGCAGTTCAGGCAGATTAGTGAGGTAGGGGTGCGAGGGTCCACAAGCAAAGAGTCTGGGGATGCATAAGGGTTTAAAAAACAAGGAAAGGTATTTTGAAAAGCATTCACTATTGGACTGTAGCCTTTCTGTAGCATTAATACAAAAGAACAGTTATAAAAATAAGTTGTGTGGGTTTTAAAAAAAATATTAAAGATATTTACTGGAGCTATGCATGTGTGCACTTACTTGTGTGTTTATAGTCATGAAGGAGAAAAGGGCAAAGAAAACACTTGCTTTCAATGCTGGCCCTAACTTGTGGATTTGGCATATCTCTAAGTGCATTTATCAAACCACAGTTTATTAGGCTTCTCTTTTTCACATTTCTCAAGAACAGAGTGGAGAGAATGATAAAAATATAAATAGGAACTTCTAGATCTCACTTTGCTAACTACAGTCTGGACTCTGCAGAGAAAAATATGACTCTTATTTTAGGAAAACCAAATGACCTTTTGCTTTATTTCCATTGTCAACACCCATTTCAGGGCAACTATATACCTACAGGAAGGCAAATCAATGTCACAATTCATGGCTGATGTGCATTCTTTTAAAACTGTGGTCCCTTATGGTTATACTGTGGCTTGTTCTAAACCTGAAACCATACTTTATTGTTAATATTCACACTGCTCAAACTTTAAAGTTTTGGCTGTTTGAAACAAGTTCTGTCTTATTATAGATCAGAAAACTGTAACAGCAATTAAAATTGAAAAGGTGCATGGCTTTGGTGAATTAATTCCTGCATATGGGTCTTTAATCAAGATTATTTATGAGAGCAAGAGACACAATTTAACTTTGGCCATTCAAAAGATCCAACTCTAAATTAGTTGTTGATACTTTTTTCCTGTAAGTCAGTAAAGACCTTAGGATAAAACTTTTCTTGACTATAGTGCCCCGGTATTAAACAAATAACACTGCTCATGTATGACATAATTACCAAGAATTATAGGCAAACAAATTATTTTTTTTTCTCCTTATATATTTAAGTCTGTGTTTAAGCACAGTTTTGAAGTGGAAAAAAAAAATCTGGGATATGAAAAATGCTGCTGACACATACTTTGCATTGTAAAACACATTTTGAGCCAAATCAGCTGTTCTCTGAAGCAACAGAAGTTTAAAATTCACTTAAGGCTGACTATTATCTGAACAATGAAACTCATCCCTGAGAAGGGACTTTTTACATCCTTCCTAAAGCTCCAATAGCAGAGCATTACAGGAAGTTCCCTCTCTAAATTCAAATCAGTCTCAATTGTTACTAAAGTGCTATAATGGAAAGAGTTCAGAGCCACAGAAATCCCAATTTGAAAATAACCAAGATGTCATATTGCTTATCTCCTCTTATCTATTACTTACAAAATGAAACAGTTGTCTCAGGTATCAAAAAATCATTACAGAAATGGCCAATTCACCAGAAAGCAAACACAATTCTTTGATGGAAACTTTATGAAATCATTACTGACATGCATGGTATGCCAACAACACACACTACAGGATCAAAGTGCCACTTGGAATTCAAACAAACATACCTCATTGAGCATGACTAGAAATGTGCGTGTTTAAGAATCTTTAGAAAAGTAAACATTTCTTATCCCAAACAAAGGCCTCTTCAAGCAAACATATTGTAGCTAATCCTCCGAGTTCATACTCTTCAAATGTATTAATAATCTTTCTAGATGACAGCTAAGTGGTTGTGTTTATACAAGCTCCAGTTGACACTGATTGTGCTAAAAAGACTAAGTGTTAAGTTCTCATGCAGACATTACTGTTCCAAATTTCTTTGTTGATTTTTGCTTGTATTCATAATATACCTGTGGAGTTCTCAGAAAAGGCTTTTATCTGACTAGAGGTGTCTCTGAGGAGAGATATATCAATAAGAAAACTTCTACCATTGTCTACAGGCAATGGTATGCAATGAAGGTAATTTCAGTCAGCTGACAGACAATATTTCATGAAGGCTGTCTTATGCTACTGAGGCAAAAACTAAAGTAGAAGCTTTTCAAGTTATTAGACCCAGCAGGTTGTGTGTTTCATTCTCCAATTTCGAAATGCCTGACAGTTTGGGCAATGCTTCCTTTTCTTTTGGCAAAGTTCTGCAGAATTATACTTTTGTACTAAGTCTTCCTACTCTCGGCTTATACAACCATGTTTACACAATCAGAGCCCCTGGGCAAGGCAGAGTTCATGGCACCAGGTTTGTTATGCCTCTTTTGTGTTCGCTTATGTGTTTACCCCTGGTGTGGGCAGAAGAACATGTCCAGGCAAGACAAGGCATAAATAAGCCTATTTTGGGGCCTATGGGCCCTCCATGACACTAATATGGTATGGTTTGGCTAACTGCCATCCTGATTGGCTATTCTTAAGACCAAAGGGCAATTAATCTCGGCTCACACTGACAAAAGGAGATATGCAGGTAAACAACGTGATTTTGCTTCTCTGCTTTTGCTTCCCTGTTCTTTGCTGTGCTCTCTCTGCTGTGCCCAGCTGTGCTGCTATCGCACACTGCTTTATTGCTTGCCTGGTAAACTCCATTTGGTTGGTTTTCTATTTGTCTGTCTGTAGATTTTTTATTTTGGTTTTGTTTTAAATTGTTTTAAAAACTCTCTTTACCCTTAGGAAGCACTGCGTGAAGTCACCGAACAGTTTCAGTTGGAAAAGACCTTTAAGACTGATCATTAAGAAATCACTGGCACACTGCGTGCGTTATCTGAGAAGTGCTGCAATTTGTGTCCATAGCTTTACAAAGACTTTAATTCTTCCTGTAGCTGCTTTGTGCCAGGTAGATGGATTCTGCCATTAGTTTTAATTACAGTAATTCTGTCTCTGCATCCAAAGATTATGCACATTGTAAATGCTGCTTCTCTAAACCAGGAAACTGACTGTGAAACAGATAGATGTAGAATAGTGGTACTGAAATCTGAACTACTTGTGATTACTTTCTTACCATGTTTAGAGCTTGAAAAGAAGTAGATTTCTGCAAGTACATCACAGAAATCATTTAATATTCTTAGGTATTAATTTCATACAGGCACCACAGTGTTACTTAGTTTCTTAAAATCTTTCTCTGAAATCACAGAATCATAGAATCACAGAAGTAACCAGGCTGGAAAAGATCTCTGACATCACTGAGTCCAACCTATCAGTGTAAGTGCAAAAGACTTCAAATTTAAATGGCAAAGATGTATTTTATCATTTGCATGTAAAAGACAGGGGAGCCCAGAAAGTATGCTCCAACTTGCTTCTTAATGAGGAATGCTGTCAGCTGCCTTCAGTGATAAAATAATCACAATTTCACAGAGCATCTGAAAACAAGGTTGAATTGTATATCCTACTAAATTTTAGTTATAATTTGCTCCTTTTTATGTAATTTTATTTTTAAGTAATGCTGGGTTACAGAATACTTATTGTAAAGCATTTGAGAAATTAAACTCCTATTTTTTCATGTAAGGTAAACACTTCAGTTATGTGCTGCATTGTTATAACAACAGGACTTCTATTAA
Source organism: Tricholaema leucomelas (assembly GCA_013400475.1). Taxonomy (NCBI): domain Eukaryota; kingdom Metazoa; phylum Chordata; class Aves; order Piciformes; family Lybiidae; genus Tricholaema lacrymosa; species Tricholaema leucomelas. Next base: position 156,275 of record WAAF01007956.1, read on the forward strand.
CACCAAATCCCCAAGAAAATAGCTCAGAAAAAATCTAAAAGGTAGTTGAAAGAACACTGCAATGTCACAAATCAGCATTCTTGTGAAGGTGTATTTCTCTCTTTCTGTTACTGCCCAGCCACAGCACAACATGGAAATTTTCAAACACACATGGCAAGTCTTCAGTAATGACAACAACAATGCTAAACATATTAATAAATGCTGCCTGTCAAAGTAGTTGATTCACTACTTTCAGTTCCTGTTTCACCTTGATGTTCTGCAGCTGTCTACTCACCATAACAGGTATTTGCTATCCAAGTAATAGTCAACTTAGACACTCTTCTGCAACTGAAGCAAGAACAAAGGAACTCAGTGAGAACTATCAAGATAAAGTTAAGAAAGTGAACTCTTCAGAAGCTTTTTTTCCTCTAGTAGGATGTATTAAAATACTTTAGAGATGAATTTAATCAAATACTTAATCTTTAAAGAGTTTTTTTCCATGAAAAAACTATTTGTAGAAGAGCAGGGTTTTGTACAAGCTGTATCTGAAAACTGTTTTGTGTTTGAAAATGACTTACAAGTACTTTCTGATCTACACTGATGAAGCTCTAGAGCAACTTCATGCAGTTGGGGGTGCCCCTACTTACTGCAGGCCTTTAAAGACCCCTCTCAGTCCAGTGCATTCTATGATTCTATGGATTCTACATGCCTGGCATGCTAGTTTGAGGACAGCTGAAATAAGCTAGTGAAAAAAATTAGATTATAGGCTGTGAAAAGGAAACAGTGGTGATGTTTACTTCACTTACAGGCTTGCCGAGATGTATAAAACCAAGAACACAAAACACAGATAATGCAGTTGCAGTGGCTCTGTTGCAGCTGGTGTCTGTACTTTTCTCCCTGGCCTGCTTTTTGTGCAACTAGTCCCTCTGTTTTCTAACCCCCTGGCTGATCTTCCAAACTCACCTTGCACATAAGGTAAACTCTGGGATAAGGTAGAAGAGTGGAAAGGAGTTGGAAGGTTGGTTGCTTGCCCCTCCTGGGGACTCTGGTTTCTGGGAGGGGTGTTGTGTTTCTGTATTACCTTGACCTTGTATATTTCTGTATATAGCTGTATATATTGTAAATATCTGCTTGTATATTGTGCTAAGCTACAAATATAAAGCTTCATTCCTTAATTTCCAGCCAGCTGAGTCTAGTCTGGGTGATTTCATAGTGGTGGGGGGGGGAGTAACACTCAAACCATTACACCTGGTTTGACTGATCCCAAGTGGAAATCTGATAATGGAGAGAACAAGTTGTGAGTCTAAGATCATTTCAGCAAACTCCCTGTCAATAATATTTAGGGCTGATGGATTCTGCCCATGTTGTTTCTGTTCATATGCTTGTGTGTAACTTGAGATAGCTCTTAGCCCAGAGAACATCTAAACCTTATGTCAATCAAGTACTATCACTCTATTCCACATCTTGAACTGTCCATTTAAATAAATAATGGTAACAGCAAATTATCATGAAGAAAATACATCTAACCACAAACTAAATAAATCACATTCCATACAGAGAAATCAATCAGAAAAGTTGATATGCAAAGCCCACTACATTTCTTTTCCAATATACAAACCCAATGTAGACCACTGTAAGAAAAATATGTCAAAGGTTTTGCCCTTGTTCTTTCCAAACACCTTTTAAAAGTAAACTAATGTAAAGCTAAGAGAAATACTCAGAAAGTGTTTAAACTATTGTCAAAAAATGAAAGCATTCAAAACAAAAATATAAAATATTGGGGGAGGGAAATAACAGAGACTCAGAGGGTACCCATAAGGATGGATCCCAGTAAGTTGTTTCACAGCATAACCTTGTCAAGTTGTCCTAGAGAAATCTCCATCATTTCCTCCTTTGTCTCCCTTCAGCCTTCACAAACAGAGGAATTAGTGAAGGGAATTGAGCACTGATGAGGACACCTGGAGTGTCCTCACTAAAAGACAGACACTGAGGGGCTGGAATAGGTCCAGAGAAGGGCAACAAAACTGGTGAAGGGTCTGGAGTGCCTGAGTGAACTACAATTGTTTAGTCTGGAGAAAAGAAGGCTAAGGGGGAGACCTATTCACTCTATACAACTCCCTGAAAGGAGGAGGTTGGAGTCAGGTGTCATTCTCTTCTCCTAAGTAACAAGTGATAGGACCAGAGGAAATAGCTTTGAATTGCACCAGGGAGTTTTAGGTTGGGTATTAAAAGAAACTTCATCACTAAAAGTGTTACTCAAGACTGAATAGGCTTCCCAGGGATGTGCTTGAATCTTTTCAGATTTTTAAAATATGTAGAGATGTGTTTGTAGGGGGCATGGCTTAGTGCCAGGCTGGGTAGAATTAGATAATGGTTGGATTCAATATTAAAGGTCCTTTATCCTTAGCAGCCTGAACAATTCTGTCATAAAATTGCCACCTCATATTTAATTTTCTTTCACAATTTATTGCATCAGGAAAACTGGAGTCTCAACCAAGTGGACTCTGCAAGGAATGTGTTGAAATTATCTGAAGTAGAAGAAGACATATGTAAGAGATGGCCAACTAAGAGCTGATGGTTTATACGTTCTCTGAACCTAAGGGAAGGATTTCCTATTTTGCAATGTCTTAAAATGCTTACATAGGAAAGAGGTTGTTTTCCAAGAAAACATTATTTCTTGCAGTTCTGAATCTTTGCCAGAACAAGTTTAAACATATCCACTCTCATCCCCAGAAAAGGCACAAGGATCCATGGATCCTGAAGATTGTAAACTGAAAGCTTTCTTAAAAAAAAAAAAAAAAAAAAAGCCCAGGATTTTTCAGACATTCCTAAATTAAATATATATTTCACTTTAGAAGTTTATGCCATGTCTGTGTGTAAGTGCACACACTCTGAGCCTCTGTAATCCACAAAAATGAGAAATATTAACCTTCTGACAGGTAACAGGTAAATGCATAAGTTACATATTCTATCCACAAATAGCTACAATCTCCTGCTAAACAAAGCATTCCTTCAAGCTGAAAGCTGAGGGTCATTAAATGAACCCTTCTTTTTGAAGCATTTATTTTTAATTGCAAACCCATCATATTCAAATGAGAGATTTTTATTTTAGATAAGAAATTCCAACTGTTATTTCATAAAAACTCAATAACATCATTTTGATCCAAATAAAATGATACATCTTCACTCTTTGAAGAACTTCAGCAATAGACTGACTTAGATCTCATAGAATCAGCCCATTCCTCCACTACCTGACCCATTTATCTAGTTCCACTCTGATTTTGATATCAGGTTGTGATACTAGAAAATCTCTCCTGCAGGACTATCTCCTGGCCCACTGGAGATTCTGGAGCCTTAAACCATATGGCCCACAACAGTTTCAAGACGTTTTGCTAAATGTTTCTATTGAATTCCCACGTACAGGGCAAAGAACAGCATTATGCATTTCTCTGCCATTCCTTATGACCACACCACAGCTGTGTTACACTACCAGTTTTGGAGTGTTTCTTGGTATTGAAACCTAGTCACTATGGGATGTAACTTACTGTTTTGTGCAGTAATGATAGAAGCAGCAGAAGAGTAGTTCACTAAAACACAGTAGATCTTTTTCTGTGCTTTACTTAGACTCAATGCAATTATTCTAGAAATCCAGTGTGATGGTATTAACTGTCATCAAGAAAGGGACTGCAAGATGATGCAGCTGCACTTTATCTTGACCTAGAAAGATCACCTTCAACTAATGAAATCAAGTTTAATTCCTTTGTCCATGTAATTTCTGTCTTGCTGATAAGACTGTCAAAGCCCATGTCATTTATGGTTGCTACAGATGCTACTTTGAGATATGGCTGTCAGTGAATTGACTGCCAATACACAAGCAATGGGGTAAGAATTTTTATATATACACTGCCTTGCAATGCAGACCGAAAAAGCACTGCATGTGGAGTGAAGATGAACTGGCTTTATCCACATACAGTTTAACTGATAAATGAAATGAACTAATAAAACCCAAACCACTTCTCAATAAATGATTTTGGTTTGCCAAAACCAAACCAAACCAAAATTTGGTTTACCACAATACACTGTGGTAAACTAATTTGAAACCACGTGAAACAACTGAAAGAGAAAAAGAGGAATCCTTGTCATCTCAACTTCTAAAGCTGTATACAAACCATTTAAATGATTTTCTTTTCAAGCAAATAAACTGGCTGGAAGACTCAGGTCTGTTTCTTAAGCACTGATTTTTTACCATGAACATTAATAGACAGCGAGAGCTAACATGTTGTGCTAGGAATAGTCACTGTAATGCCATTTTCAATCTCAAGATTCTTCTAATCTGAACATCACCAGATTTTGAAGTTCTGCAGAATCTGCAAATGCCTTTAAGACTCTGCTGTAATTTGTGTCCCAGGGGCCTTGTTAATCTGTCACAGCAATCCACACATACTGGTTTTCTCAAGAAAATCAAGACATAACATTCAACTTCTCTTCTGAGCTTCAAGTTGTGATCTTTGCATGTTTAAAATTGTTTTCTGTGTGTAGGCATGGTCTTGTGAGGTAGAAGATTTCTCCATTGTGGTTATTTATTGTCTATAACCTCACCAACCTTTAGGAGAACCAGATAGGAATTCAGATGTGCCAAATACATGCACACAGGATTGAAGAAAAAGGATTATGGATACCAAAAAGAGCCAATTCTTAAGCACATTTCTTGCTTCTTAATAAAGACACTTCCACTAAATCTGATAAATAATATCTTAAAATTACTTACAGAATAAAAAGCAATTAAAAAAATATTAACACCATTTCTTTTTTCTTCACCCTTGTCTCAGCCTTCAGAAACAACTAAACATCATTACCTGTACTTTCTTAACACTTGAGAAATATTAATATGAACCAGGAACACTGTGCAGTGCACTGCAGCCCACAGCAATGAAGTGTATATAAACGGAGTACAAATGAAATTGCTACATCATTTCACCATTAAAACAATCACACTCCTTCATAGTTTCCACCATCAGGAACTCCCTATAAACTCACAAAGTGCACACTTAGAAATGGAGAGCAAACCATTAATGTTATTATCTGGTTTTCAGTGCATGATGAGGTAAGATTTGCAGAAGTTGAGTCCCTGTCAATTGCACAGAAGGCAATGAGAACTGAAGCCCTAGAATATCTGAGCAGAATCATGACACCCCACATATTCTGTTTTTACAGTATGTTAAATCAGGTTCTTAGCTATTCTATCTCTGCAGTGTTAAGGAGGTGAGAAATTGACTGCCTTTAAAATGTAGTACCACAGCAGGTGAACTCATTATGGGGAACCCGTAATTATAATGGATCAGGCACTATTCTCCATTAAGACTATGGGTGTTTGTATATATTATATATACATAATTTTATATATTTTAAATTTATTGGCAATCTCTGAAAGATTGTGACCACCCAAAGGACATTTCCATTGCTTATGAGCAGCATCATAGTGAAGTACATTTTTTCATATTTTACGATTCATTCTGAAATAATTAAGGCATTTTTCTTTGCATCTCACTGAATTTTGACAGAGAGTAGCCCAGTGTACAGTTTATAGGGAAAATCAAAACAAAAAAAAAAAAGGGGGAAAACAGTTATGTGTTCATTGATAAAACTGACATAGTCCCCATCCTGGGGACACTGCACTCTGACAAACAGAATAGAGGTAACTTAATCGAATTTTGGACTTTTGCCTTATTTTGTGCTATGAAACACGCTTTATTTAAGAGATGTAAAAAAGATCATAAACAATGATAGAGACTCAATTTTGGAACAGTACATTTGTGCCACACATGCATGTATGTTTTGCTGTGACTCTTTTTCACTGTATGTGCAAAAACTATAACCAACAACCAAAATGAAACTGTTATAGTCACATATATCAAAAACCTGACTATATTAAACAAGAGTAAACTTGTAACCTGACTATATTAAACAAGAGTAAACCTGTATGTGGTAAGGCCAGAGACAGAACAGTATGGACAGTATATTCTATACACTAGTGAAAAAAACAAAAATCTAAGTGACTTACCACTTCTTCATGAGTAGCATTTTCTACATTTATACCATTAACCTAAAAACAGATATGATAGGAAGAAAGTGATTTGCAATGTACAAGTTAGTTTAATGAAATAAACATAAAAGTAAGTATGAAACAAATGTCTGTGGAAAAAGTGAATGTTTACTAACCTGTGTTATTGCATCTCCTATAAATAACATTCCTGTTTGGTCAGCTGTGGGATTACAGAAGGAGTATATTTTAATTGAAATCAGTATTGAAAAATAATGCTACTGCTCACCAGCAACTGGTTTAGCATGCTGCTTGCAACATTCCTTTGAAACTGATTTTGTTGTGAAAACACCAATGGCATAGCAATCACTATTCATCCTACAAAGGCAATAGATTCCTGGCAATTTTAAACAAATTAAGAGAATTACCCTCCATGCATAAAGAACTTATTGAATATGGAAGACAAATGTCATTTCTCACTAATAAAGGATTTCATTAAATTATGCAGAAAGTGTGAATCACATTTTTCATTATTCTTCCACAAAAGGGAAATAGGAGTTTCTGAAACTACTTAGCAATTCTTTTCCCCCTGAACAAATTTACAGGGATCTAATTAAATAGGTTGTGTTTAGAATTTAATACAACTCTTTAACATGATGTTTGAGTTAGCTTTGTTCCCAGGAATAACAAAAGCCATTATTCCACGCTGCAACTTTCAGGTTTCCTGCATTATGGAGTTAATGGAAATAATGAAATGAAACTGCAAAGAATTCCACGCACAGACAAATAATGACATTTTGGAGGTGCAGTCTCTAGCTTACAAATTCTCTACTTTTAGTGGAATTAGAAGATGTTTATCCCTTGGGACGTGTGGTGGTTTGGGTGTGCCCCACCCCCCCACACTTTGGAAATCACCCAGACTAGACTCAGCTGTCTCTGGAAATATGAATGAAGCTTATATTTACAGCTGGCACAATTTACAAGCAGATATTTACAGTACATACAGATATAGACAGAAATATACAAGGTAAAAAGGTAATACAGAAATACAACTCCCCTCCCAGAAACCTGAGCCCCCAGAGGGGCTCTCAACCACCCTCTCACCTTCCCCCTACTCCTCTCAACCTTACCCCAGTCCCAAGGAAGAAATGGAGGCTCGGCCAGGGGGATTAAGAAGCAAAGGTGAATCAGCCAAAGCAAACGGAGGATGAGGTTAGAAAGCAAGATGGAGTTCAGTCAGCAGCCTCAGCTCCCCAGCAGGCGAAGAGCCCAGAGCAAAGCCCAGAGAGAAGTGCCAAGCAAAGTGACTTTATCTAATGTTTTGCTTTTCCTTTCTACACATCTCAGCAAGACTGTGAGCGAAGTAGACATCACCATTGTTTTCATTTCTCAGCCAATTATCTAATTCTTCTCACCAAAACATTCTAGCTAGGCTCAAACTAGCACACCTGGGCATCCTGTTCCACTGCCTGATCACTCTTTCAGTCAAGAACTTGTTTTTAATACCCAACCTAAACCTTCCCAGAACAATTTGAGAGCATTCTATTACCTAATACTAGGTAGTTATGAGGTCTCCCATCTGCCTCCTCTTCTCCAGACTTACAATCCAAACTCTTGAACTGAGTTCCTGTCTGCATTTCAGTGAATTTGTACAAGAAAAGTCTTACTGAATAGAATTAGGATAACTTACTCTGAAAGTTATAAACACAGCACACAGCTGGGAGACCTTTAAATCAGTCAAAAGTGTCATGGTATTTCTTACCTCTACTACTGTCTGTAATAGTTTTTATTACCTCTGTCACTACAGAAGTGCTTATGCTGAATAAAGAGATCAAACACAATTTAAATGTTCACTCTATTACAACAACCAAAGAATGAATGCCTTCAGCTGCTGCTTAGGTCAGTACTAACAAAATCAATTCTGCATTTGAAAAATGTACAGTATGAAGCTGAGTAATTATACAAAGGTTGCACAGATATAAAAAAGAATCAACTACTTTATTATACTTCTAGCTTTCAAACTATAAAGTCCTACTGTATTAAAGCAAAGTTTGAAATAAGATTTTCAGCATTGTCGTATAACATTAAATTTCACTAAAAGTATCTCAAGATATCAGACACTTTAGGAAATCAGTAATTTAGTCAATAAAGAGAATTTTACTTCTATAAATTCAGACATTTTACTCAAGTTGCCAAACCAGCAAAATCTCTCACCGTAAGGTTTTTTTATAAGAAATCCCTTTTTTATCAAGTAACTTGCGGAAATGGAGGAAGGGAGTCAGCTAGAGTGCATCCCTGTGTACCCCTGACACAGAAAGATTAAGATTAGAAACACAGTAAACCTGTATACTCGCTTTGTGTAACACTTCATAGAATCATAGAATCAACCAGGTTGGAAGAGATCTCCAAGATCATACAGTCCAACCTAGCACCCAGCCCTGTCCAATCAACTAGACCACGGCACTAAGTGCCTCATCCAGTCTTTTTTTGAACACCTCCAGGGACAGCGACTCTACCATCTCCCTGGGCAGCCCATTCCAATGGCAAATCATTCTCTCTGTGAAGAACTTCAGAACAGAGAACTGAAAGTAGTCTGTGCCAAGATAGCTAACACCTCACTGTTATCCAATAAGAATGTTAAAAACAAGATGTTGTCCAATCATTGTATTCCACAATTTACAGAGATACCACAATTTGTAGAGTGGCATATAAAAGACTGCTGCTAAGAGCAATAAACTACCTACGATGTTCACATATTCTGTGTTGCTGCTTTTGTCTGTCACAATTACAACAGTGACATAACTGGTGCATTTTCAGATGTTACTGCATGATAAAACTTACTTTTTAAATTCAGTATACTGGCTTGAAGCAGCATGGCTTAATTCAAAGCCACCTCTGAAATTAGCCTATTAGTTCAGCTGTTACTAGTATCTTGTTTAATGAAAGTCTATTGGTGATTTATTACCACGTTGTTTCCTCTAACAAAACATCAGAATCTTTAAATAAAAACATTCCCTCAAAATTATCTGTGAGTTAAATTTGGACATACTCATTTCTTTACTATGAAAAATAGCGATTACAATTAAAAATCATTGAATCATAGCATGGTTTGGGTTGGAAGCGATCTCAAAAGTCATCTCGTCCAACTCCCCCCATCCCCACAATGAGTAGGGACATTCTCAGCTATATCAGGCTCCTCAGAGCCTTGTTGAACCTGACCTTGAATATCTCAAGGGATGAGGCCTCAACTACCTCCCTGGGCAACCTGTCCCAGTGTTCCATCACGCCTGTGGTAAAGAATTTGTTCCTAACATCAAATGTAAATCTACTCTTCTCTGGTTTGAAACCATTGCCCCTTGTCCTAACACTACTGGTCTTCATAAACAGTCCCTCTCCTTCTTGTAGGTCCAGTTCAGGTACTGGAAGGTTGTTATTAGGTCTCCCTGGATCCTCCTCTCTTCTAGGCTGAACAGCCCCAACTCTCTTATACTGTCCTTGTAGAAGAGGTGTTCAGCCCTCTGATCATCTTTGTGGCACTCCTCTGGACCTGCTCCATTAGGTCTATGCCCTCTCTGTACTGAGGACTCCAGATCTGCTCCATGTGAAGTCTCAACATAGCACAGTGAAATGGCAGAATCACCTCCTTGGATCTGCTGGCCATGCTTCTTTTGATGCAGACCAGGATGAGATTCACTTTCTGGACTGAGAGTGCACATTATTGACTGATGTCCAGCTTCTGATCCACCAGAACTCCCAAGTCTGTTTCTGCAGGGCTGCTTTCTAATCATCTCACCCCCCCCCCATATAATATCAAACTAATGCTGTGAATAGTCTTTGTTATTTTTTCCCTATACTGAAAACCAGCAATAATTGGAGGTTTTTGAAATTGTAATTGTAGTTACAGTTTGAAACTTACCAATATTCCCCACTACTGGAATCATGAATGCATGACATTTTATGACTGTAGGGCGACACCATCCTGGACAGGAGATTCTTGGTTGCCTTCACTTCCTGGGTCTTGAGTACGAAGGTGCATCTTTGTTTTGGGGACCTGGATGGTATTTTTACTTTTCCTTTCTTTCTGTTTCATATATATTAGTGTAACCTGATACTTTCATAGTGAAGGAGTAAAGTATTCTGTGTAAATCAACTAAGAAAGACTTTCCCTGCCTTTTATTTTAAATTCCCCCTCTTACCAAGAGATAAAAACCAAAGGATCAGGCAGGACGGGAAGGGGGAAGAAAAGGGGGGTTAGTTTTTTAACTCATACTAAAATCATAACAGTAGCAAAAGAAATATTTGCAGCGTAAGAAGGTTCTGGATTTCCAAAAATTTTCTCAAGAATCTTATAATGCTTTTTAGAGGTGTTAGTTTTCCAGAGGAAACAAACCCAAACTACACGTTGCTGTCTGCTGCTCAGATACCCCGCAGCCAGAATGGGAGCGCTGGAACCGATCTGACACAATAAACATTTGTATCACATACCTCTGATCTTTAGCATCAGCAGTGCTAAATGAATCACAGAATCGCTCAGGCTGGAAGGGACCTCAGGAATTCACTTGACCCAAACTGAAAGCAAGGCTAAGATTAATTTCCTCATGGAGGGTGCAACTCATAATGCACAGATTACTTTCCTCATACCTTGCCATGTGTGTCAGTGCCTGCATGTCAGCCACTGAATCAGATGGGAACACTGTGGAGGCTTACTGCAGTAAGGCATTGCCTTTAGTTATAACCACTGCTCAGTCTGGAACTTCCTTGGCCAAAGAGTTACATGGCTTAAAACAAGTATCTTCTGAGGAGGTTTTCAAATTGGAGGTAAACAGAATTGTTACACTTGTTTCTCCACAAATAAATGCAGCTTATGAAAAATTGCCTACAATGTACAAAACTCTGCATTATAAGTAGTTCACATGCAAACTTACTGCTAACCTTGATTAAAAGTACTACATCCTAAAAGGAAGGGAGATAGCTTTCCTTGTTGGCAATTAATTTCCTGAATTATTATCCCTAAACCTGAAAGCTTATATTATTTTTCTTATTAGGTGTTTATTTCTTAGTGTGGTTTATTGTTTGCATATTCAATGACACCGTTATTGTTTCATATACAATAACACAACTGACATAAAAACTCCTTGTACTCCCTACTGAAAAAAACAGTATCACAAAAAGAACTATTGTACTTAAACGTAAATATGGTACACAGGAAACCTGAAGTAGTCTTTCCAACAGCACACCAGCATAGTCAATTCATTTAATATTCATGAGGTATCTGCTGAAAATGGATTATCAAGTTTGGGTTACACATTTCAAGCAAAATAAGGACCACTGAAATAAATGCAGAGGAGAAAAAAAGTCTATGATCTAGTAAAGCACAAGGGTGAAAATGATGCCAAGCAAATGTGACTCATTTCCAGTGCAACGAAGCAGGAAGAGAGATTCATGAGTTCAAGAGATCATATCAGTGTGCCTGAGTCCTCTAAGGAGCAGGACATGTACTGCAGATCAGTGTTGTGCTCTACATTCTCTTGCAGGAAAGGTTACCTGAAATGGGTATTTTTTTCTAAAGAAGAGAGAGAATGCATAGATGCACATATGAGAAACGTGATGAATCTTCAAATATGTAAAAGAACACCACAAGAAAGGACAGACAAGTTTCCATGTCCATCAGAAAAGAAAATTACTTTGCTTTTGATCAGTTCAGTCTCTTAGTTTACTTTTGTCGTGGAGGGCCCATAGGCCCGAAATCAGACCTGCATATGCCTTGCCCTGCCTGGACATGTTTTTCCTGCTTTTAGTCAGGGGTGAGCACATGGCCAGCACAGAGGGGCACAAGGGGCCTGGAGCCACGTGGAGTCTGGCCTGCCCAGGCTTTAGGTTGTGTAAGCCCCCACACGCTCAGCTCACGCTTGCCAGGTGCTAGGCCCATCTGAGCCCCATATTTGGAAAGTCCAGGCCTGTGGCTCCTTGCCTATTATGGCAAGATTGGCTGACTGCAAGCCTGATTGGTTATTGGTGGCCAATGAGACCATTGATCTCGGCCCACAGTTAATAAATAGACATGCACTCATGTGCCAGCGTTCCTCTTTCGCTCGCCGGTGCATGCACTCAAGCCTGCCTTTACGGAGCTCAGACTCCCCATGCAGCTGTGCATCCCTCTGCACGCCCATTGCCTTATTCCCTGCTGTGTGCCACAGCCACGAGATACCAGGAGCAGACCTATTTGTCTGCACAGGATCGTATTTCTCTGCACCTGCAAATCCTGCCTACGAGTTCCCTGGAGGCAGCAGCCAGAAGGACCCAGCAGCTATGGGTGGAGACTATCACCCCTGAAGTCAGGAGTATTCCAGCCTCGGAGTCCACGGGCGGAGACCCTAAGGAGTTGGAGGTTTTATATAGCCTGTGGCATAGCCCGCAGGATGATTTATAATTAATCAAATTGTGAGTAAATACCTTTCTGTAATTCCTATTGTGCCTGCCATAGAGCAGAAAGCTTGCAGCCCACTCTGCTGGGCAAATAGTATATAAACCCCAAGCGGCAGTAGCCGTGGGGAAAACTCTCTCTGTTTAATATTTTGAATGTATGCTAGTTGTTATAATAGTTACAGTTTGATACATATGCCCTTAATGTCTTCATAACTGTGTAAAAATAAATATTAATATTATAAGTTTAGTGGTTGGGGGTGGCGAGAGTTCAAATATTGAAGTTTAATAAATATATATATTTTTATAAATATCCTCTTGCATTAATTAATTTCTCCCCTCCGCGACAACTTTTGAAAGCACTACCCATGAGCAACAGTTCTTTTGCTTACTGGACAGAGCAAGAATGACACAGATCTGCTCAAACAGGTCCAGAGAAGGGTCACTAAGATCACCAAGGGGCTGGAGCACCTCCCCTAAGAAGAGAAGCTGAGAGGAGACTTCAGGAAGACATTATTGAATCCTTTCCATAAGGAAAGGGGGATAGCAGTTTTAGTAGGGCCTGTTGTGACAGAATAAAGAGTCATGGTTTTAAACTAAGAGGATAGGTTTCAACTACACACAATGAAGAAATTTTTTACAAGGAGGTGGTGAAACACTAGAACACATTGCTCAGAGACATGGTAGAAGCTCCATCCTTGGAAAAATTCAAGGCCAGGTTGGATGGTGCTCTAAGTAACCTGATCTAATGGAGGTGTCCCTGCCCATGGCAGGTAGGCTGTACTAGATCTTTAAGGTCCCTCCCAAACCAAACCTTTATGTGATTCTATGATTTATTTTCCAAAGCAACTCTCAAATTTTCCAAGATCAGTCCAATGCCTAACACAGTCCCCCAAAGGTGGTTTCTACACACAGAATCACAGAATGCTAGAGGTTGGAAGGGACATCAAAAGGTCATCTAGTCCAATCTCCCTGCCAGAGCAAGATCACCTAGAATAGGTCTCACAGGAACACATCCAGGTGGGTTTTGTTTCTAGGAAGGAGATTCCACAATCTCTCTGGCAGCCTGTTTCAGTGTTCTGTCAATCTCACAATGAACAAGTTTTTCCTTACGTTCACATAGAACCACCTATGCTCCAGTTTGCACTCATTGTCCCTTGTCCTATCATTGGATACCATTGAGTAGAGCCCGGCTCCATCCTCCTGACACCTGCCCTTTGTATATTTATAAACATTCATTTGGTCACCCCTCACTCTGCTCTTCTCAAAGCTAAAGAGACTCAGCTCCCTCACCCTTTCCTTATAAAGGAGATGTTCCACTGCCTTAATCATCTTTGTGGCTCTGTGCTGGACTCTTCAAGCAGTTCCCTGAGGTTCTTCTTGAACTGAGTGGCCTAGAACTTGACATAATACTCCAGATGTGGCCTCACCAGGGCAGACTATAGTGGGAGAACTAACCACAACCCTTCAAACATACTAGAGGATGCCACTGGCCTTCTTGGCCATAAGGGCACATTATTGCTGGCTCATTGGTCATCCTTCTGTCCAACAGGACTCCCAGGTCCCTTTGCCCTACACTGCTTTCCAGCAGGTCATTCTCCAACACAGGGTTGTTCTTTCCTAGGTGCAAGACTCTGCACTTGCTGCCTCATAACACTTGCCCTTGTATTTCATGAAATTTCTCCCTGCCCAACTCTCCAGCCTGTCCAGGTCTTGATGAAAGGTAGAACACCTTTCTGGTGTATCAACCACTCCTCTCAGTTTTGTGCTATCAGCAAACTTGCTGACAGTGCAGTCTGTTCCCTCCTCCAAGATACTGATGAATATATTTACCACAGTTTTGCTAGATAAATGTCACTTACTACTTAACTGGGTTGGACTACACTGATTTAGGTATTGTCTCATCATCACCGTAACATTATGAATCGCTCTCTGTTTGAGGCTAGGCACAGTTAGTCATATCACAAGCAGTGAATTATTGTGTGTGGGGAAAAACAAACCTACTTTATTTTTTTTTGTTCCCTGGGTTTTCAAAGCTACATCAATAGATTTGCTGTGTCACAGATTTGTTTTCATGAGTAACTTTAAATATGTTGTTTTGCAATAGCCATATCAGAATATGGTAATGGGTCTGAAACCATTACTTCTCAGTAAAATTTCAAGTATTGGTCCTAAAAACTTCACAAGATTACAGATTGTAAATTGAACATGGGCCATTTCTGGAAAGTTTTTAAAAACACTTGATTTTTAGAAAACTCTGACATATCCTACAGTTCTATAAGGAAATAACAAGAATATATGTTACCTGCTTGGTCTTTAAATATTTTTGATATGACGACAGGCACTTTGTGCTCAGCACCACCCTGTAAAAGATGTGTATTAACCATGAGAACCTAATTAAGACAGAAGCAACTTATTCACACTGAAAAGTAAAAGAAGAAACAAGAAGTTATCCATACCTTTATGCTTAAGCCCAAGCCACCAACTGGTTGTCTGTGAAGTGTAACAGTTCTGTGCTTTAAAAAATTGTAGAAAAAATAAATTTAGGTGAAAACACAGTATCTGAATAAGCACCAAATATGTTTCTAAACTGGTTTTCATTTAAAAAAAACAGAAAACTAATCCTCTGAAAGAATACTTTCACACATTTTCAAAATTTCTCTCTTCTGTCCCCAAGAACTTTACCTTAGACCAGTCTGAACTAAAAATGGAAACTTACGATACACAGTACCTGATTCTTATCAAAAGGTCTGTATGATTCAATTTCAGACAACAATTCAGCTTTACTGATATCTGTGTTGATTAAAGTTGTTTCATAGGGTCTTTTCTTCATTTTGAACTGCATAAAACCCCCTTTTGATTCAAATTACCACATTCACTAGGAGAGTTCAGATGCAAACTGAATTAGAATGTGACTCTATCTTTAACGTCAGTGACTCTTTCCCAAGCCATTTCTATGACACAAATCCTCTTTGCTTATTTTATTCATGCTTCTCTCCACATAGGCTTACAGTCTGTAAACAAATTATTCCAATATATCCCATCATGTAAAGATGATAGAATAAATAATTTGAAAGTTTAGATTTCTTTGCATTATTGGACACCAGATACAAGTACAACACATGGATAGCCATTTCACACTCACCTGTAACTAACACGAGTTTTTACATGGTCAGTAGATACATTTCAAATGTATACCAGCTAGCTAAAAAAATGTAATTGAACTATAGCTACTGTTTAGTGGATATGTTAGTCATGGGATAGTGACAGAAGCTAGGGTATTAAAAAATTATCTAAGAAAACCAACCTAAATTAATCGCAATAGTGTTTGTAAGAGATAGTGCATGATAAGGTAATGATGAACAGGTTTTAAGCATAGCAATTCAAAGTCCAGGTCTTTCAAGGTCATCCTTGTAACAAGGAAAACAGCTACAAGAAATACAGAAGCATTCTATCCAGAAAAAGTTGGTCCCAAAAAAATAAATTAACCAAAAAAAAAAGTCAAACATGAGCCATTCTGAGTATGACAGAAAACAATGTTCCTGGATAATGTCACAGACAAAATCACTAGTGACGTCCTTCTTCATCAGGAGACTAGTAAGAAGCTAGCAAACTACAACTTATTTCTGTATCTGGCAATGAAACATATGCTTAAAGTAATATGGTTAGATCTGATACACTCATCTTAAAAATGATGTAAATTAATTGAAGAGGTAGCAGGCAAGGACCACAGGAATGGCAACAATCCTGAGAAATTTGTGTAGCAGTGGAACATATGCCAGGAGTTAAATATATTTGGCTTTTTCTAAGTAGTTTTTAGAGATGATCAAGCAGTTTTAAAGTAAATTCCTTACCAGAAAACCAGGGAGTATGTAAATTTCAGTGACTTGGAGTGGAAAATACACACATTCAGACTAGAGACACAGGATTATAAACTTGTGAGACACTATAGCTTGACCTTTTAAAACCCTTCTAATAGCAATATGGCCTTGGGATCTAAGAGACAGCAGCCTGTGTGTTTCTAATTTTCCACTATCGGACTTTACAACTTGATTTTCAAGAAGGGAATTAAAAAACTACTTTGGGGTAAAAAATAAACTGACATAGTTCATAGCAGCCTAGTTTCCACGTAGTCCTGCATTTCAACTCTTACATTAATAAAATTTTGGCTACTTGAGCCAAAAAGTTTCACACACACACACACACAAAAATGCATGGTTAAGTTAGAGAAGTTTCAATGTTAGCTTCCTTCTGAAAAGAAGATGCTGCTAAATTCAGCTTCAGGGTTTGTAGAAAATATGCAAACCAGCAATTACTCTGATCTCTTCTGACTCTTCTAACTTATTCTATTGTGATCCCATTCTCAGGAATTCCCATTGCCTTCAAGTCCTCTCCATCTTGTAACTCGAAGTTCTGTAAGTTGTTTTCCGCTTCTTCAAAACAAATAACAGATAATTTCCCTTTCAATTTCAGTCTCAGAAGCCATGCCTATGCTAAAATAAAGCAGGCTGGAGGGTTTTTTTTTCAGCAAAGAAACACAGTAATACTCAAAAATACACTACGAAATTTCATTGCCCTGAAAAGACTATCATCTAAACTGCCTAGCCAGATCACTGCATGACACGAGACAAATCTTCTGATTTGATTTGAAGCATTAAGAAAGTTACAATTGATAAGAAAGTTACAATTGACATGAGCTAAAAATCAAGACAGGGAGTACAGCAATACCTGATGAAGACAATGTGGCACAAGACAAAAGACAGACATAGAGCACATTCACATCCAGCACATAGATAAGATGAAGTCGCACAGACCTGTGTATGATAGATCTCATAATAAATAAATAGGAGGACATCAGTATGCAGTAGCTACTTACACAGACTAAACATTTTTTAAAGCATTAAGAAGAGTGTGGCCAGCAGATCCAGGAAGGTTCTCCTCCTCTACTCTGTCCTGGTGAGGCCATGTTTGGAGTACTATATCCTTTTCTGAGCAATTCAGTTCAAGAGAGACAGGGAACTACTGAAGATTGTCCAGCAGAGAGCTACAAAGATAAGGAGACTGGAGCACCTCTCTCACAGAAGTTCAAAACACTGCCAGGAACAAAACCAAAATTGCGCTGTCTGAAATTGAGGTATAAACACTCTGGAGGGTTAGAAAAAAACCCTAATACTGATACACAAAGTATAAAAGAAAGGTAAAATAGGCTAGATAATCAGCAGAGCAAATGCTGAGTAAATAACTCAGTTACCTCAACAAGTAAAATGGATTCCAAGCAAGAGCCTGTACAAGTGACCACCCAAGTCAATTGTAACAGTAAGATATGCAAAGAAGCGAGAGGAATAAGAACTGCATTCACTTAACTGGAACAGTTACACATAAGGATCTAATGTAATCAGTAAAAAAGTATATTCTACCTGTGACAGTTTGAAGCTAGGTAGAATGTTTTGGTGAGAAGGACTAGATCACAGGCTGTGAAAGAGAAACAAATGGTGATGTCTGCTTCACTCATAGGCTTGCTGAGAGGTATAAGAACAAGAATCCAAAGGCAGTTGGCTCTTTGCCTGAGCTGCATTTCTCTCTGAAAACCTCACCCTCCGTCTCTCTGATTAATCCACTTTGCTTCCTAACCCCCCTGGCCGACCTCCATTCTTCCTTGGGGCACAAAGCAACATCTGGGGTAAGGTAGGGGAGTGGGAGAAGGTGGAAGGGTGGTTGGGAGTCCCTCCTGGGGACTCAGGTTTCTGGGAGGGCTGTTGTGTTTCTGTATTACCTTTTACCTTGTATATTTTTGCATATATCTGTATATACTGTAAATATCTGCTTGTATATTGTGCTAAGCTATAAATATAAGCTTCATGCAAAATTTCCAGAGCTGGCTGAGTCTAGTCTGGGTGATTTCCAAAGTGTGGGGGGTGGGTAACACCCAAACCACTACACTACCAGTAACCGCATGGAGCTCACTAGATTAGATGCCATACTTGCCCCATTTTAGCACAGTCCACAAGATTAGTTACAGTTTTTGCAGCTGAACAGGTAACTCTGTAATAGCAACTGCTACATATTTCATGTTTGATGTTTATCCAGCTGTGATCCAAGACGGAAACTATGCAAAAGTGAGGAATCCTGTTGAAAGGAAAAATGAAGGAAGCAACTAAGAAAATTGAAATTTTATAGGCAGCACGAAGAGTACTTAAGGGTATCATACTGGGAGCACAGAGCCAGTGAATGTCAATTAATAAAGTGGCTTACTTAAGAGAAAAAAGAAAAGTGCATTGGATAACAAGGAGTTAAGGGAGGTTACTACATCTAAAGATTGATGGACATAATATTTAAATAAAGACAAGAAAAAGGAATATAAGCAAATAATTGAAAAGTTATGCAGTAACAGTAAAGAGAGTTTCAACAAGTGCCAAAAAGAATTAAATCTGTCAGGAGCAGGAGGGTTGCCCAAAAAAACATCAATTTATAATCAATACAGAAAAGGCACACTTAGAGAAAATAAGACCACTGAAGGGAAGATAAACAAACTTTCATTTGCATGAAAGAAACTAGAGCTATTCCTCCAATAAAAAAAGGATTTATGAAAACCACTTTAGAAGCAAAGACTAAGACTAAGTAATAGTAGCAAACCACTAGGATCAGAGAGTTTTCATTTTAGTCTTAAAGGAAGTCAGGGACAAATCAAAGCCAGAGGACTGGAGTGATGCTTCTCAATACAGCCTAGATACATGAAGGCTACTAAATTGAGGGGATGGGAACATCTCTCTTATGAGAAGACAGAGACCTGGGATTGCTTAGGCTGGAAAAGAGAAGACTGGGATATCTTATCGATATCTAAAGGGTAGAGGTGAAGAGGATGGGCCTGGGTTCTTCAGTGCTGCTCAGCGTTAGGACAAGGAAACAATGGGCACAAACACAAACATGGGAAGTTTCAGGTAAATTTAGGGAGAAGATTCTTTCCTTTGAGGGTGCCAGAGCACTGGAACAGGCCATCTTGGATGGTTGTGGAGTGTCCTGCTCTGAGACTTTTAAAATCCATCTGGATGTGTTCCTGTGCAACCTGATCTAGGTGATCCTGCTCTAGCAGAGGCACTGGATTAGATGATCTCCAGAGGTCACTTCCATCTTCCACCATTCTGTGACTGTGGAGTGGGGAGAGGAAGGCAACAACAAATCCCTATATAGTGAGAAAAACCTTACTAAAGAACAGAACTGGCAGACATTTTGATGAACTTGATTATCTTGGAAGAGGCTGTGTATTTGTTAAAGGCAAGTTATAGAAACATATGAAGCAGGAAAAGAATGGTCTTACACATACATACTGCTAGTTAAAATCAGATAGAAAATACATAGAAAGCGAAGGGACAGATTAAATGAGTAATTCTCACAATGGAAAAAAAAAAATCACCAGTGAAGTTCCACTGTTGCCTTTGCTGCAATCTACATTAAAATACTCATGAAGAATTAAAAACAGGCAAGAGCAGCAAGATTAACTTTGATGCTTACTGAGACAGAAAAAATGAGTGAACTAAAAATGTCTGCAGAATATCTTACCAAATAGAAACTGGGCAACAAAACAGCACTACAAAACACAAAAGTAGGTCAAAGTTAGTGTCTGTCTTGCTCCCTTCACTTTTCCTTCAGACTGCTCTAATATCTTCCTCTAGCAGATAACAAGTAAGCTTTGCTGGTTGTTTTCTGTCCGGGAGAGAGAGAGAGAGGGTGGCATTGGTCCCTTCTGGGATTCTTTTGTTTGTCCAGGAGGGAGTTTAGATTTCTGTTTGGTGGGATTTTGTTTGTTTGTTTTTTTCAATTGTGCATAATTGTAAATACTTGTAAATACATTGTGTATATATGCTTGTAAAATCATCTTTGCTGTAAATACAGCTTTATCTTACTTCCAAGCCATTTGAGCTGGCCTGGTAAATTTTTCAACTGGGGAGGGAAGGAGAGGAAGGGGGAGTCTTTAACCGATTTCACTATGCTGGAGGTGAAGTACCAAGCATAGAACTTCATTACAAGTACGGTTTGCTATATTGTTGGCTATAATATGTCTGGTTTTTAGGAGAAACCTTTTGCTCAAAGGGTTCCTGTATAAACTTTAGTTGCAGGTCTCTATCATCTTTAATAGAGAGAATCTCACTTTTTTCCCAAAAGGATGGAAGTGAGCAGCTATAAAGGAAATGCCTGAAGCATGTCCACTACTATTGAGTTTTGTACAGAGACAAAGCAGATCTTTTCACATGCTAGCAAAGATATGGGACAGCTGCAGATAATCCGTACTAAATATAGTATAGTAAGATACTTTTATCAATTTCTTATCATAACTGTTTCTTTCACAGTAGATAAAAAGCTGGAGGGGGGGCTTGATTTTTAGTTTGTCTGTGATTTGGGTTTTTTGCATGCTTGGGTTTGTTTGTTGTTTTGGTTTTGTTGTTTATTTTGTGGAAGGTGCATTTAGTTGTGTAGGGGTTCTTTTAGAGTAAAAAGAAGTTCTTCATTTTATTTTCAAAACCTGCCAGCCTAATGAAGGATTATAGAAGCAGATTGTTCAGATTGTTCTCACAAATGCACAAAGAAAAATGACAAGAGGCAATAGTTACAACTTCCAGCAAAACAAATTCCAACTGAATGTACAAGAAGAAATAATTGTACAGTGAAAGCAGTCAAGCATTAGAAGGGGATACCCAGATTGCTGGTGATATCTCCATCCCTAGAGAAATTTTAAATTTGGACAAAGCCCCTCAGCAACTTGTCCGAATGTGGAAGTTGTCCCTGCTTTAAGCAATGGGTTGCATTAAATGACCACAAGAAGTCCCTTTGGAATCAGAGAGACACTTGAGACAGAAAAGACATTCAAGATCATTGAGTCTAATTATTATCTAATTTGAACAAGTTTGGTGATAAACCATGTTCCTTAGCACCACATTGCTGCCTCTTTGAAACATCTTTAGAGATGGAGCCTGTTCCAGTCTTTGGCAACACTTTAGTCAAGAAGTTCTAATATCTAATCTACACCTCCCCTAATGCAACTTGAAGACATTTCCTCTTGTCCTATCACTTGCTATGAAAGCAAAAAGACCAAAACCCACCTCACTCCAACCTCTTTTCAGATAATTGTAGAGGGGGAGAAGGTCTTTCCTCAGTCCCCTTTCTCTCTAGACTAAACAATCCCAGTTCCCTCAGCCACTCTGTATAAGACCAGCTCTGATAGTCTGTCATGGCTCCAAGTGCAATAGCTTAACTGAAATTTTAATAAAAGACACATCTGTACATATCTCTGAGATATGAGAGAACTCATACTGATAATAATGTCTAAACAGATCATTTACACACATGGATTTCTAGAGTTATAAGTAATATGTAGAGGACCACATGTCAAGATAGGATCACAGTTCTTTTCCAATTAAGGTGATTTCTTTCAATTAAAGGAAGCACCTTCTAGCAATAAATTATAGCTAAATTCTGCCAGAACACAGATGTTCTTTGAGTAATTGCATTTGCATTCCCTTTGCACATTTCACATGTTGGCTGGTGTTCAGAGATGAACAGCAGACATTGCAGACATCAATATCCTGCATACCGTATGTTCATGTTTCCATCACAGTGAGATATTTTGCTGATAGCTGCTGAAGATTTTAAACTGCTACTAAAGCTCTCAGTTTAGAGAGCTCTCAGTTAGAGAGCTACTAAAGCTCTCTACAGTTTTTATGAGTCATAGAATCATTTTGATTGGAAAAGACCCTTAGGTCATCAAATCCAGTTAGCCTAACACCAGCAAGTCCATCAATAAACCATGTCCCTAAGCAGCACCACATCCATGTTTTTTAAACATCTCCATGGATGGTGACTCAACCACTTCCCTGGACAGCCTCTCCCGACACTAGATAACTCTTCTGGTGAACAACTGTTTTTAATATCCAGTCTAAACCTCCCCTGCTGCAACTTGGATATTTCCTCTTACTCTGTCACTTCTTACTGGGGAGAAGAAACTGACACCCACCTTGTTACAGGCTCCTTTCAGGCAGTTGTAGAGAGGGACAATATTTCCTGTCAGCCTCCTCCTCTCCAGACTAAGCAACACCAGATCCTTCAGCCATTCCTCATAAAACCAGTTCTGACAGTCTGCCGTGGCTCCAGGGGTAATAGCTTAAGTGAAATCTTCATAGTATACATGTATTCGTACATATCTCGGATTTACCAATGTTGTGCTGCCTTTCTCCTATCGTGTCCAGCCAGCATGGGTTTAGGAAGGGCAGATCCTGCCTCTCCAACCTGATCTCCTTCTATGATCAGGTGACCCGCTTGGTGGGTGTGGGGAGGCCTGTGGATGTGGTCTGTCTGGACTTCAGCAAGGCCTTTGACACTGTTCCCCACAGCAAACTGCTGGCTAAGATGTCTGTCCGTGGCTTGGATGGTGACACTCTATGCTGGGTTAGGAACTGGCTGGAGGGCCGAGCCCAGAGAGTGGTGGTGAATGGTGTCACATCCAGCTGGCGGCCAGTCACTAGTGGTGTCCCTCAGGGATCAGTGCTGGGCCCCATCCTCTTTAACATCTTCATAGATGATCTGGATGAGGGCATCGAGTCAGTCATCAGCAAGTTTGCAGATGACTCTAAGCTGGGGGCAGATGTGACTGAGTTGGAGGGCAGAAGGGCTTTGCAGCGGGACCTTGACTGCCTGGACAGATGGGCAGA